>CAUYRH010025866.1:0-22166 GCA_963574655.1 Perodicticus potto
CAGATGAGAAGTATTATTCATCCAGCATATAGGGACCAACATGCGATGGCCTTGACCGGATAGTTGAGCACTGTGACCTGCCAGAAATGCATGTGGGCGACTGGATGCTCTTTGAAAATACGGGTGCTTACACTGTAGCTGCTGCTTCTACTTTCAGTGGATTCCAGAGGCTGACTATCTACTATTTGATGTCAGGACCGATGTGGCAACTCGTGCAGCAAATCCAGAACCCTGACTACCTACCCGAAGTAGAAGAGCAGGATGTTGGCACTCTGCCTATGTCTTGTGCTTGGGAAAGTGGAATGAAATGTCACCCAGCAACTTGTGCTTCAGCTAGTATTAATGTGTAGATATTATTCTGTAGCTGTTAACTGCAAGTTTAGCTTGAATTAAGGGATTTGGGGGGGACCATTTAACTTAATTATTGCTAGTTTTGTAATGAGAGAGTAAGAGTCTTTGTAAGAGTAGGGTTGGGATAGATGCAGCAATCTGTAAGATTAGGAGATGGGGTCACACTTATCTGTGTTCCTATGGAAACTATCTGAATATTTGTTTTATATAGATTTTTATTCACTTTTCAGACATGCTCTGAAAGAGCACCCCTCCACTGTTCAGCAAGCATTTGTAGCTTGTACAGTGGCAGAATGTGCCAAAAGCTTAGTTTTGTGACCTGTTTTAAGAATAAAGTATCTTGAAATTAAAAAAAAAAAAAAGAAAAGAAAATGTGGATACAATTTACCAAATGGAACTGGCTGAACTGCAGAATTGTGACTCTCTGAAAGATGCATTCAAGTCAAGCAGCCTTCCTACTTTTTATGCATCTCTCCCCTCTGAGACATATCCTAATCTCAGGAACCATGCACTCAGAATGGTAACCATCTTTGGCAGCACTTTTGTCTGTGAACAGACACTTTCCAGAATGAAACATCTGAAATCTCCAACCAGATCTTGACTAAATGTTGCACACTTGAATCACTTGTTACCACTAACAGTGACAAATATGGAACTGGACATTGACCATCTCATTGGCCAAAAGCAGGCCCATAGTTCCCATTGAAATACTGGTAAGTTTGTTGATTTAACTTTATTTGTTCTTCATTTTAAATATTGTATTTGTTCCCGTTTTGTTTTTTTACTTCAAAATAACGTATGTGCAGTGTGCATACGAATTTGTTCATAGTTTTTTTTTTTTTTAAACTGTAGTCCGGCCTGCCAATGGTCTGAGGGACAGTGAACTGGCCACCTGTTTAAAAAGTTTGAGGACCCCTGGTTTAAGGTGTTATTTTATACTTTATACCAAATAATATGTTATTCTTTTAAATGTAACTGATGCGTTTGGCAAATCTTCGTATGGTATATATATTTAAAACCATTATTGATTTAAAACCTATAAATATTGTTCTCTAGTTATATTACTGTAAGAACTTAACTATTTTAGGGTGGGGTTTAGGGACTAAAAACTAAAAATCTCCACTTTATACTATTTCTACATGCTATAAATTTTGGCCAAATACTTTGAAGTACTTAAATAGCTCTCATGAGACCCAGCTTTTCAAACCCAAACTTAAAATGTCATGACAAATGTATCTTCAGCATTTTTTGGTTCTGATTCTCTAGAATAAAACCAAAGTGCATTTTTGCTAAACATGATGAAGATCAGGTGGAGATGCTGCATTTTAAGTATCTCTAGCTGAAACAGACTTTGGACTAATATAGTTAAAGATTCTGTTTCTTTTCAGTGGCAGATAATGTTACACATTCTAGGTTGGAAACCCTCTTGATAATAGATTTTGATTGAGAACTTATCAGTCATTATAGCAGCTGCTTTATTTATATTTAAATAAGAGAAAGTGATCTGTTTAGAATTTTTAAAGTTGTTGCCATGGCAAAGTAACTTTCTATCTCATCTTTTTATCTTTGACTTTGTAGTGATCTATCTGGCTGCTTATTCCCTGGAGTTCAGAGGATGAACTGTTCTATTGAAAAGCTTTCATTAGGACAACGCTGAATGCTTCCTAATGGGATATTATAAGTTAGATTAAAGCTTTCTTGAAACTATGACTTTGGTTAGGTATAATTAGAATTGATTTTTCTCAATTAAAAACGAACAAGATCAAGTTAAAACATTTTTAAAGAAGAAAAGTATGAGCCTAATGTGATAGTGCGTTTGAGAAATTCAATGTATAACCTATCCAAAGTATATGCTATGAAAAGGATTTGCTTTGCTTTGAATGAGCCTATTGTTTCTGTAGCATGAAACTATATTGATCTTTTCTTTATGAAATAATGTATCTATATTTTTTAAAAGACTGTAACATGCTCAGTGCTTTCTGTTTATTTTTTCCCTTGTTCTCTTGAAAATCATGGCATCCTAATCAGGTTGGTATAAATGGTTTTTATATTTCACATTAACTTTATTGTTATTCAAGTAAATTTTTTATAGGCCAAATTTTAATTCAATTCTTGCCAGACTTGTAATTATTTACCTGATAGATATTAATCCCAAACTTAAGCCTGGTCTTTTTCTTCACTTGTTTTTGTCATCAGAACATACAGAACTACTAGAGGGATTCTTCTCTCTCTCTCTTGAGTGTGCATCTGAAAGTCAAATTAATTCTTTTATTGGGAAGGCCTTTGTTGGCAAATGACAATTTGCTACTTGCCATTTGCCCTCAATTTGTGCGGTTTGACTATTAATGTGTATATTGAGCTGTGTACAACATCTACATGTATTATAAGGCTAACTGATATGCCTTTGATTAATTTGAGATATTTGATATCGGCTTGGCAGCCCTAAGACATACTACATATTTATAATGTCATATTCTGAAATGACGAGACTATTGTGACATTTCCTGAGACAATTAAGGTTTCTTGGTTCATCTGAGCATGTGAAGAAAGACTGTCTAATAAAATACCAAAAATCGTGTATTTAAAACGAGGATACTCTCTTAGCACTTAAACAGTCTTTCAAATAAGAAAAACCTTTTAACCTTAAGTGCAAAAGGAAGCACTGTTGTCATAAATTTATCAAGTCTTATGTCTTTGTTTTACTGGCTATTTGGGAATGCTTTTATGGCTAATTACTTGAGAAAAATGAGCACATTAGGTAAAGGTAACACATACTCTGTTTTTCAAAGATTCATAATTGTAGAAGTGTGGAGATTAAAAAAGTAAGTGAAGGGCTGGAAGTAAGAATCACATATTTTCTAATGCAAAAAAGATAAAAAAATCTGAAGGAAAGTTCAAGGCATTGGTGTTGAGGTGTTTAAATATAGTCATGTGCATGTAGTGGTGATGAACCACAAAACATGATGATGGTCCCATAGGATTATATGGGGGCTAAAATTTCCTATTTCTTAAATGGCATTGTAGCCACTGTAAGGTTGTAGTGTAACATATTATCTTTCCCATGTTTAGACATGTTTAGATACACAGGTGTTAATACTTGCAGTTGTGTTACAGTTGCCTACAGAATTCAGCACAGTAACATGCTGTGTGTGTTTGTAGCCTAGGAGCAATAGGCTATACTGGGATGGGGAAACTTTTGTTCTTGGAAGGTCAGCTTTATTTAGCTATAATCAAATAAGACCGCATTCAAGAAACCTCAGTTGTGTATAACTTAAAAATGTATATTTTGTAAAAATCTAGCTACTATGTACTTAATAATTAAAAAAATGAAAACTGTTTGCTAAATTTTAAATTTAATGAACCTTTTAACTTTGTTATGTCTACTTTTCACTGGAAGCACTAGAGTATTTAGTTGCAGCGGCTATGGTTTCAGTTGGTTACTTCTAAGATGAGTATCAGTTTCAGTTGATTCTCTAGATGAGTATCAGTCATTTGTGACCTTAAGGGCACCTTGATTTGGGGTTGGTAGGAGAATGCAGATTTGTTAGATTAAATGGTGGAAAAGCAAGAAAGCATTTTTTGGGCATGTTGCTGAAGGTCGAGGTATTTTGCATTTTTCCATATTTCAACTGGGTCTTTTTCAGCATCAAACAATGACTTTCAAATGTCATCTGCTGAAAGCTCAATCAATTCCATCTGTGTTTCTTTAGGTGCCTCGGTGATATACTATTTGAGGCTGCTAAAGTGATTCTCAAAGTCCTGAACTTTTTATTATATTCTCCATTTAATATGTCTATAACAGCTGCATATTTTTCACATGATTCACATATATCACCCTGCTCATCAGTGACTTTTACTAGCTGGGGAAAATGTTCATCTGAAATTTCATTTTAAAGAAGAATCATTTTGAAAAAGGATAGGGTTTTTATTTTTTAATTCTTGAATTTTTTGCCTTATATCATATATACATTTAGTTTTACTTTGAAAGATATATTCAAGTCATTTTGATTTGACGTAATATCACGCAGAAATGCTGTGTTCTTATAGAACTCTTTTTTCTTTTTTTTTTTGTAGAGACAGAGTCTCACTTTATTGCCCTCGGTAGAGTGCTGTGGCGTCACACAGCTCACAGTAACCTCCATCTCCTAGGCTTAAGCGATTCTCTTGCCTCAGCCTCCCAAGTAGCTGGGACTACAGGCGCCCGCCACAATACCTGGCTGTTTTTTTGTTTTGCAGTTCGGCGAGGCTGGGTTTGAACCCGCTACCTTTGGTATATGGGGCCCGCGCCCTACTTGCTGAGCCACGGGTGCCGCCCTAGAACTCTCAATAATTCACACTGCTGAGGCTGTTCTTCATAAAATTTAAGTATCCGTTTTTGCAGAGATAAAATTTTGGCTAATACCTGTCCCTGCAATAGCCAACACATTTTAGAATGTTGTGGCAAATACATACTGAGTACCTCATTATTCAACTTTAGTTGATGATGCTATGTTGCATTTGCATGAATATAGTAAACAATACTTGTTGCAAAATGTCACTTAAAATAGCAGCTTTAGCACAGAGATTTTGCTGATGCAAGATGCAATGAAAAGAAACAAGAGCATCTGGATTTTAATATTTCTTAAAATCTGTGCAATACACTCTTCATGTTTTCCTGTCATAGAAAGTGCACTGTCTGTCTGTATATATACTCACTAAATTTACCAAATTCAGTCAACCTTTACGACATTCACCTTGAAAGTTGAAGATACCTCTCTCCTTTGTTCTATTCACAAGAGTGCCAAAGCAAGTAACTCTTCAAAGATAATCTGTTATGTTCTGAATGAAGTATAAAACCTGTGCCAAGTCAGTAGTATCAGTTGATTCATCCAAAGAAATTGAATAATTTATATTTTTCTTTCAAAGTATTGCATGAAGTTCTATTAAGTTGAAATCTAATTTATGCTGCTACTAAGTTTTTTTCAAGAGGCAGTTGTTTGTACTTTGAAACATTATCAGGGTCTAAGCATCCTATAACCTCAACAGTCCATTTTCCTACAATTTCTGTATCACTGAATGACTTTCCTTTTCCCCCCAAGTATATAAGCTACTTTATAAGTTGTTTCAGTGACACTGTTTCCAGGTCTCCTCGTTGCTTTAAGAATTATCTTTGCCCTTTTTTTGCTTTTTCATCCTTTAATTTCTGCAATACAACCTTTCACGCCTCTCCTTTGTGGTCCTTACAAATCTTATAACGGTTATGAGCATTGAATTTCTTTAACATTGATATTGCAGAATTATAAGCAAGCAACTCATCTTATATTTAGCAAGAACAAGATAATATTTGAATTACAAATTTTCTTTCTTTTTTTTTTTTGTAGAGACAGAGTCTCACTTTATTGCCCTCGGTAGGGTGCTATGGTGTCACACAGCTCACAGCAACCTCCAGTTCCTGGGCTTAGGCGATTCTCTTGCCTCAGCCTCCTGAGTAGCTGGGACTACAGGTGCCCACCGCAAGGCCCGGCTATTTTTTTTGTTGTTGCAGTTTGGCAGGGGCCGGGTTTGAACCCGCCACCCTCGGTATATGGGGCTGTTGCCCTCCTCACTGAGCCATAGGCGCCGCCCTAAGTTACCAATTTTCATTAAAAAATATCTTTTTTCTTCAGCATTCTCTTGATCTTCTTTGACATGATGGGCTGTTGAGACAGAATTAAAGAATACAGTTGAGTTTTGCTACTATTCACAAATTCCACTTCAAACAGAAACACAGTATACCATAGTCAAAAGCTGATAACAGACTGGCATACATACTCCATCCCCATAAACTCTTGACATTGAGCATTGTTCTGTAGTGGCGTCAATCAAGCAGGGTAAGTTATAACTAAATCTTAAGTGTAGCAGCATCAGTTTAGCCCAGCGCTTCTCAACCTGTGGATCATGACCAACAGGAACTGTATTAAAGGTCTGCGGCATTAGGAAGGTTGAGAACCACTGGTTAGCCCTTATGGCTTACTACTGTTCTAATTGTGCTGGTCAGTCTGGGAGGATTATTTCATTGAAACTTATTTTATTCTTTTGTATTTTAAATACATTCATATTAAGAATATAATAAAAGCATGAAAGATGAACAAAAAATGTATTAGTAAAAATAGAAGGATTTGTCCTATAAAATTTGGATTTAGTCAAAAGGCCACACTTAAGGATCTAGAAGGCCATGTTTCCCACCCTAGATGGTATACCATCTTGGTTTGTTTAAGTATACTGTGATCATGTTCACACAACAATGAAATTACATAATTACACATTTCTCGGAACTATCTCCATCATTAAGTATTGCATGACTGTACACTTGTAAAAGCTAATACAAATCTTAGAAAGCTCTAAATATTTGTAAGTTTTTAGTGAATTTTAGGTTTTTTCCAACTACTATGTACCATGCATATTTTAGTCACTTAATAAATCAATATTGGTCAGTATCAGGAGATGGAACAAATTGAAATGTATATGTACTAGGGAAGTTTTAACTCTAAAAGATAGGGAATACTAGTAGAAATTTTTTTTTTTTTTTTGGAGACAGAGCATCAAGCTATTGCCCTGGGTGGAGTGCTGTGACATCACAGCTCATAGCAACCTCCAAGCAATTCTCTTGCTTCAGCCTCCCAAGTAGCTGGAACTACAGGCTCTCACCACAATACCTGGCTATTGTTTGGTTGTAGTTGTCATTGCTGTTTGGCAGGCCTGGGCTGGATTCGAACCCACCAACTCTGGCGTATGTGGCTGGTGCCTTAGCCACTTGAGCTATAGGCGTTGAGCCACTTTTTTGTTTTTGAGACAGAGCCTCAAGTTGTCACCCTGGGTAGCATCACAGCTCACAGCAACCTCCAACTCCTGGGCTCAAGTGATTCTCTTGCCTCAACCTTCCAAGTAGCTGGGACTACAGGTGCTTACCACATCGCCCGGCCATTTTTTGGCAGGCCCAGGCTGGATTCCATCCTGCCACCTCTGGTGTATGTGGCTGGTGCCTTAGCAGCTTGAGCTATAGGCACCAAGCCAGAATGTTTTTTGTTTTTTGTTTTTTTTTTTTTTTTGGCTAACTAAAGACTTTATTTCAAACAAAAATAAAAAATAAAAAATTGAGAGCTATTTCCTTGGGTGTGGGGAAGGGATCAGGGTAAGGAATTCCCGTGGCTAGGCCACACCCTCATACATGGGAGCAGTCGTCGTAATTCCTGTCCTTGCCCCTGCAGTAGGCACCTCAGAGGTGCAGAGCCCAACTCTCAGGGGAACTTAGGCTAGGGCCAGTTCCTGGGAGGGGAAGTAGCCGGCCTGGCCAAAGGCCAACCATAGGATCGAGTCCTAAGTGCCAAAGACCTACTCGTCCCCCCTTCTTGGGACCCAGAACAGATGACGTAGGTGGCCTGCAGAGAACTTCTCGGATCCAGGCAAGAAGACAGGCCCTGGCGTTCCTCACATTCATCTCTGTTCTCTGGAGGGCAGTGAGTCTTGGAGTCGGTCAGGTGGTAATACTGACGTAGCGCTGGAGGGCAGGGAAGCCCCAGCAAGTCTGGACCCCAGAGCTGGCTCTACCACCAAGCCAGAATTTTTTTTTTTTAAAGGCAGTTTCCTATTGTCTTTTCTAGGTCTAGAATACCAATTTTGAAATCTTTGAGAAATGTTCTTTTTCTTTTATCTTCATATCCATATATAGTCACCGCCAGACTCTGTTTGTGTTTGAATAGACTAGCATTTGAATTATCAGATGATATTAGGGTTAAATGTTTAATAAATTTGTGCTTGTATAATTTGGCAAAGTGCAGAATATCTAACCATTGAGAATGTATGTTTTATTATAATTGCATTGTGACTAAATAATTTGTTTTTAGTTAAGAATATATTGATAGTGGTAAAATACTGTATAAATAGAATTGTATCTCACTCCCTTTTGACAGTCCTTTGCCTAAAAGTTGCAATGTTTTAATTGAGAAATACTGTTTCCTAGGGTTTTTTCTTTTTTTTTGCAGTTTTTGGCCGGGGCTGGGTTTGAACCCGCTACCTCCAGCATATGGAGCTGGTGCCCTACTCCTTTGAGCCACAGGCACCGCCCCCTAGGGTTTTTTCTTATGAATCTTTTTTTTTTTTTTTTTTTTTTTTGGTAGAGACAGAGTCTCACTTTATTGCCCTCAGTAGAGTGCCGTGGCATCACACAGCTCACAGCAACCTCCAACTCCTGGGCTTAGGTGTTTCTCTTGCCTCAGCCTCCCGAGTAGCTGGGACTACAGGCGACCGGCACAACGCCCAGTTATTTTTCTGTTTTGCAGTTCAGCCAAGGTCGGGTTTGAACCTGCAACCTTCGGTATATGGGGCCAGCGCCCTACTTGGTGAGCCGCAGGTGCCGCCCCACTTACGGATCTTTTTAATTTGCTTTTACTTTTTTATTGGGACAAAATACACATAGCAGAATCTATCATTTTTAAGTATACAGTTCAGTGATATAAGTGTATTCATATAGTATGTAATTGTCATCACTGTTTTCAGAGATTTTTCATCATACTGAGCTCAAACTCTATATACATTAATCAGTAACTTCTCATTTCTTCCTCTCCCTACCTCTTCCTGGTAATCACTATTCTACTGTCTGTCTCTGTGACTTTGACTATTCCAAGTACATCATGTAAGTGGATCATATGACACTATCCTTTTTTGTGTGTGTCTTGACTTTTTTTTACTTAGCATGGTGCCTTCAAGGTTCATCTATGCTATTGCATGCTTTATAATTTCATTCCTTTTTAAGGCTGAATAATACCGATTGTGCATGTCAGATTTTGTTCATTCACTCATCTGTTAATAAATGCTGGGGTTGCTTCTACCTTTTGACTTTTTGTGACTAATGCTCCTGTGAACCTGGATTGTACAAATATATGCTTGAGTCCTTCCTTTTGTTTCATCTGAATAAAAGAACTGCTGGGTCATATGGCAAATCTATGTTTAATTTTTGAGGAATCACCACACTGTTTTGCACAGGACTGTGCAATTTTGTATTTGCAATTAGTTGGAACCCAGTGATGCACAAGCTTTACATTTATGTCCTTGCCAGTACTTGTTCTTTTCTTTTTCATTCTCTCTTTTTAAAAAATAATAGTCATCTTAGTGGATGTAAAGTATCTTTGTATTTATTTGTTTTTACTTCCACATAAGAGTTTCTCTTTTCAGAGGATTTATTACTTCTTCTTTTGAAAATCTTGCTCAGTATAAAAGGCAAATTACTAGACTGGGTAAGTTGTGGCATAAAAAAGCTCAAATATATTGTTGCATTAAGGGAGAATTATCTCTAACAATAGGAGAATAGCTAAATAAGTTTATCTACACATTTATTCATTCAAAAATATATATTGAGCACCTGCTTACTCCATATCTAGCCCTGCTCTAAGCACTGAGTTCATAGTGATGAATGAGAAAATAATGGCTCTGTCCTGAAGGGACTTACCTTATATTGGAAAGACACATAATAAATTAAGGAACACAAAAATAAAATATAATTGTTGGGTAATTTATCTGACATTGTGCCTTCATAAACAGTTTGTACAATATTAAATGAAAACAAAGAATACGTGTTACAAAATGATATATACCAATTATAACCTTGAAAAAAATATGTGTGAAGACACTGATAATGTCAAAAAATGGTAACAGTGGTTCTAGGATAATGAACAAATTATTCACATTTTTTTCCTTTTTCTTAGTTTCTGAACATTTCTGAAGTGTGCATATATTATTACATTAGAATTTGCAAATAATTGGATAAACATCAAGGGGAGGAATTTAGGAATATTTAATTCTGCTTTCTGTTATGTTGCCAACAGTGACCCAAAATGCTACGTATTAGTGAACATTTTTTCCACCTTGAATTTATGCTGAGTAAATCCAGAGTTTATTGTGATTGAAGAAGAATGTTACTTTTATCTCTAGGAGGGTTGTTCTTACTTTTGGTTGGTTTCCAACTATTAGGATATGTTAGACAAAATAAAATTTTTTTTTAAAAATAGCCCCAAAAGTTTTATTTATGTCAAAAAGAAAAATAGTGGAAAATTTACTGTAGTTAGTTCTTTCTGGATAAAAAAAGTTATGTTAGTAATACATGAGCACATAAATTGTTTCTGAGTTTTGAAATAGCCCTGTTGTTTTGAATTGATGTCACAATCTGATTTGAAGAGTACCTTTCAACATAACAGTATAGTATATTGTCAAAGTAATAGAACAAATGCTTCCTTCCAGAAGGAACTCTGGAAGAGGGTACAGAGTCTTTACAGCAGAGACTGAGTTTGTGGCAGGATTGATACTTCAAATGCTTTCAAAGTAAGAAAGGAAGACATCCAATTAACCTTCTCCCTTTCATCCTGGACTGTGGAATTCTGACTACTGAAGACCACAACTGCGAGAGACCCTTTCTGGGAGCCTTTCCCTTAGTTTTTCCTAACCAGCACAGAAAATCCTCTTTAAAAAGTACGATTTCACAGAGTAAGAACAGTTTATTAGATGCCCGATATTTACCAGACATTGTATGAGTCCTTAGCATGGAGTATTTCTAATCCTGTAAAAGTAGATATTATAGATAAGAAAACTGATGCCCAGCAATGTCATCTGATTTTTCCAAAGTCGCAATTAATATATAAGTTTGGGTTAATAAGAACAGTTACAAAAGAGAAGATAATTTCTAAGTGACCTAGAAATTAATGTTTCCACAGAATTCTGAAGTCTCATTTATAATTGCTGACTGCATGATGGCGCACCCTGCCCAGTGTACAAGGTGACCAGTTTTGGATTCAGTTTGTCACCTGAACATTCCCTGGGAGGAAGCTTTTTCTCCAGACATTCATCCCCACTGAAATTAGAGAAAATGGGGATAAGGTGACTGGTCAGGCTTTGAATGTCTAAGGATTCAATAAAATGAAGAAAAATAAAGAATTAGGCCATCCTCAGCTTAATCCTATTTTTTACATGAGGTTTAAGTAGCTTCATGTGAGTTAAACTTCTTGAAAAAATATATCTTACTTTCAGATTTTCCAGAACAGCCCTTGTTTCTGACAGTCAAGGATTATTTCCTCAAGTGTATTTGCTAAATATTGTTCTGCTCTCCTTTTGAATTTATTTTATTAAAAGTGATTTTATTAAGTGGTGATTTAAGATTTATATCGCTTAGTGAGTTTTACTTTTAAAGAACTTTATAAAAGTATTTACGTAAATTCACAACACAAAAAACCTTTTCTGACTCGTGTTTGTTTTAGTTATTCTAACTATACTTTGTCATTAGTTCCAGCAGGTTGATACCTTACTGCTACACAGTTATTCTGTTTTAAGCATTTTACTACCTAGTCAGTCTTCTGATTCTCTCAATGATGGCAGCAGAATAATTCTCACCACCCCCATTGTCTATATCCTGATCCCTAGATTTTGTCATCTTACGTTACATGACAAACACAAATAGCAGGTAAGAATAAGATTGTTAATCCACTACCTTTAAAATAGGAAGATTATTTTGGACTGCCTAGGAGGGCCTAGTGTTAATCACTTAGGGTCCTTAAACTGTGGAAGAGGGAGGCTGAAGTGCGATGTGAAAAACACTATGGTGATTGCTGCCTTCGAAGGTGGAGAGGGGGCATGAGCTAAGGAATGAGGGCAACCCAAAAGCTGAAAAAGGCAAGAAAGTGAATTCTCCCCTAGAGATTCTGGAAATACAGCCCTACTGACACTGGTTTTGCCTAGTGAGACCACTTTAGTTGTCTTATCTGCAGAACTATAAAATGACAAATAGGTGTTGTTTTAAGCTGCTAAAGTTATGACTGTTATGATAGTCGTAAAAGGAAAATAGACCATCTGACTCCCATGACCTTTACTTTTTGTCACTCACCCTAGGCCTGGATAGATACTCCCTGTTCTGCCCAAGGCAGATTTTTTCCACCTAATTTCAGAAGACCACAGGCTTTGTCCGTGGCTCTTAGTTGCAGACATAACAGTCTACTTACTGTAGCTAGTTTTAGCATAGAGGGATCTTTTAAAGGTTTTATAATAAAGGGGATTGTTTGGAGGGCTAAAGAAGCAGATTGAGCTGCTAAGAAGAGCTCAGAACCACACTACAGAATTAACCTGAAGAGCTGATACTTCTGCTTTGATGTGAAAGCCACAGAATCAGGTGGCTGCTACTCAGCTTGCACATTAGTTTGAGGTCTGAGTTCAGATCTTGCCTCTGCCATGACCCTGAATCTGTGGTTCACATTGTCATACGCTGACTCTGCTAATACCTTTCTGACCTAATTGCCTATTACCTTGTTTCTGTTCACTTTGGTCCAGGACCATAGTCTTCTTACTGTTTCTAGACCTTGTGAGGCATGCTCCTTCAACAGGGCATTCGTTTTACTGTTTGTCCACCTGAAACCATTTTTTCACATAGCTGGATAGTTTCTTCCTTACCTTCAACCCTTCAGTTAAATAACGCCATTACAGTGACACCTTCACTGCCTATCTGGTTTAAAATTGCAATCTTGAACCATCTGAGTGTACCCAATCTTCTTAGCTTTTTGTTTTTAGTGTTTATTACCTTTTAACACAAAGATTGTCCAACTTACAATTTTTAAACTTTGCAACCGTGCAAAATCATTATATATTCAGTATACTCCTTAACTTATGATGGGGTTACATCTAAATAAACCCATCATAAGTTGAAAATACTGTAAGCCAAAAATGTACTTTTGACTTAAGCTATTTTTAATTTATAGTGGGTCATAGGGATGCAACCTCATTGTAAGTTGAGTAGCATCTATGTTGTGTAATTTGCTCATTTGAATTTTTTAAAAAATCATCTTTTTCATTCTTTTAGAGCAATTTGTTGTTTTTATATCTCTAATGCCTAGAATAATGTTGACACATATGAGATGAAAATTTGTTGAAGGAATGAGTATACATTTCTGAAAGTACCTTGTTTTTCAAGAATTGGGAAGAATAGGTAACCCATTACATGTCTTTTTTTAATCTCTTGAGAGTCTTTGATTTTAAATCATAGACCTCTATTGCATGTGTTTTTAGTAATCTTTAATCTTTAGATTCTCATTAATGTGAAATATGAATAGTTTATCAGAATATTCTTCTGTGCTAGAGGAAATACTTCAAGTTTTACTTTTATTACATTTATTTTACTCTTAGGCCATGCACATCTGAATCTTTCAATTTAATAGAATGGGGTCCCTTCTCAATCTTTGTACTCAGTTGTTCACTAGTATTTAGAAATTCTTGTGTTCATTTGTGGTTGAATAGGAAGTTTTTATTGATAAAACTTGTCCAAAAGTATGGTATAGAAATTGACTGTAAATTCCCAAATCTCCCTTTATTTTTGATCTTGTAAAAGGACCATTATTAAATATAGATATTAAAAAAATTTTTTTTGCTTACCATGGAGTAAAAATAAGCAATACTAACTTATTTCATAGTAGACAAATAAAGTGAACTATTGTTATTCAAAAACTACTTGTCCAAATTATAGATATAAAAAAATATGAAAACTAGTTACTCATTCCTGTTATGTACTTAATATTTCAGAGGTTAGCAGTAAAATAAAATTTAAAATCACTCCATCTTGCAACTTCTTTGCAGCTCTAATGGAAGGCTTATGATGCTACATTAGAAGGTAATGGTCAGGATTAGAGGGTTTGTTTATATATGTATTTCAAGTTTTTAGTTGTAGTATTCTCTATTATTATGGGTAATTACTTGAGCCAGTAACAAGAAATCCTAATTTGTTTCTCTCTCTTTAGTCCTTACTGAAATTCTCTCAGGTCTTTGCCCATTACGTGTTCTCTAGAAGAAGAAACACTCTGCTTGACCTCAGAACACTGTGCTTAATCCTTTCTGCTTTCCTAAATGTTGTTTGCACTGTAAGCGATTTTGATTTGTATAAGCCAAAGGAGTTAATGTTAGGGATCAGGTTTATTTCACATCTCCCTAAACTACTCCCGTGCACCAAATAATTAAGAATTCAATACCAACAACAATTCATTTCCTCATACTAGTCAGAAAAGTAAGGAGCACCAACTCTTCTTCCCCTTGTTCTCATTTCTGTTTTCAGGCCTAGATAATATTAACCTGAAGAATGTTTCCTCTGTAAATTTGACTGATGGTGGATAAATTGTTTACTTCACATTTACTTTGTTTTAGGTACTAACAAGCAAGCTGGGGATGGTTTAAATTATATAGAAGGATATGTGTAGTTACATACAAATATTACATCATTTTATAAAAGGAACTTAGACATCTGTGGAGTTTAATATTTGAAGGGGGTCTTGGAACCAACATGGATACCACCCCATGGATGCCAAGGGACAACTCTATGTACTTGTTTGTTTTTTAGTTAGCAGATAACCTTTGATGCTTTTTAATAATAAAGTTCTCTGTGGCCAATGAAATTATTTGCTTATGCTGCTAAACATAGTTACTGAAACCTTTTTGTAATTTCTTTATTGATTTAAAAAATATTAATTGAATACCAGTCACACAACTCAGCATTTGACTTAAGGATGTTAAATGTGTATGTGATTATATGTCATTATTTACTAATGAGATGTTTGTTGGTCAGATGACTATATCATACAGCAAATATTGTTTATAAACTTGTATAAAAGAAATATTTACTCTGTATTAGTCACTATCATCTGAAGAATGATAAAATAAAATTTTATGTGCCTGTTTGTGTTGTCTGAATTAATTTAATACATGGTTTGATATGATAGTACAAAATAAAATATCCTATCTAGGAATATTGGCAGTGGACTCAGGGTGAACACTTAATGTGCTATAGAACTTCAAATTTTTCAAAGAATGTTAAGAGTTAGAATGAGACTTAGAAGCCAGAGTTCACTCTTTAATTATGAAAATTCATGTCATGTTGTTTTTGATAGGCCAGCATCAGTCTTCTTAAAATTTCTAGAAATAGTGACATTAGTAAAGGATACCCTATTTTATTTTAAGATAACTGTCATCCTTGGAAATAGTTGTTTGAATAATTAGTTGAACTGATGGTTTAGCTTCTTATTTTCCATTCTGTGGTCCCAGGTTTGATCTCTGGAGTTAAGCATTTAAGCCCAATCTAATCTGACCTTCCATACGATGGCATCTGACATGGTTAAAGAATAGTTATCATGTCCCTCTGGTAAACTTTTTGTTCTTGGTACCACTATCTTTTATTTTCTTTGCAGTTTTTGCCTGGGTTTGAACCTGCCACCTCCAGTATACGGGGCTGGCGCCCTACTCCTTGAGCCACAGGCACTGCCCTGCACCACTATCTTTTAAGTTAATATCTTTTGCTATAGAAGGTTGAGAAGGATTGTTTATCTTAATATGAATTCCCTTTCGCTCACTTAAAAGACAGAATCCTCTTCTGTATATATTGGCTTTGTTTTATTTTGTTTGAGTTTTTAATGTTTTGTTAGCTTGAGAGCTTTTGTGGTTGGTACCTGGTCTTGTAATTTACCTAAATGTTCAAATAAATCAATCCTGATACCTTTATAAGCAGAGAAAATATTTTCATCTATTTTTGTGTGTTTTAAAAATTTGACTCTTATATTTTACTATATCATTAAGAATGATAATAGTAATTATTAAGGTGTAACTATTGAAAAAATTTAACTACAATAAAAGACAAAATCAAGTGATTGGACATTGTGTTTAAATAGATGTCACAGATTTTTACAGTTGGCAAAATAACATTGTGAACATGGATCTCTTTGTAGCAATCATGGACTCAATAATTAAAGATTAGATGAATGTATATTTTTATTAGCCCCATTAATAATAGAGAAAACAAAGGCGAGAAAAGGATTTTAGAAAGATGCATAGTAGGTATAAAGAGAAGAATTTAAAAAAAGTTAACCATTGGGCAAAAGCATTATGGCGAAGTTCTATACATTTACCTCTTGATGTTTTTCCTGCCCACTAAATCATAGGTTGAATAACAGGATAGATACAAATATCTTAGTGTTCTTTGTTATATATAAGTCATTACTTGTTGAATACGTGATATTGAGATGCTTTGTGAGATTCATTTTTACTAGGTGATCTGAGATGCTCCTAAAATGTAATTAGATAATGAAAGACCATTCATGCCAATCCTTGTTTTTCTTCAAACAAATTGCCAAAGTTAAGTATATTTAGAAGGATTCCCTTGTGGCAAAATAACTTCTTAGGAGTTTTTAGGATTAAGTATAATTGCAGAAAAAAGTGGGTTTCTGTTAGCAATTCCATAGGAAATGGAAGATTACATTACCTTTGCCTCTACTTCCATGTAAATACTCTAATTATATTTTTAATTTAAGAGAAAGATGTATTTCCAGAGCCATATTGTTTTCATATAAAAATAGGGTTTTCATAATATTTTAAATATGAGTTTGAACAGGAAAAACTTGTCTAATCTATTAGAATGAAAACAACATTTTAGATAAAACCTTCATAGGAAATTCTTAAAGTACACTGGCAAGTTTTATAATAGGCTATTTAGCATCTTAGTGTAATTTGGAGAAGGGCCTACTGTTTTTCTTGTAGTGCTTTGCATTACCTTAACATGCCTAATGCCTAGGGATAGTATGTAATTAATGAAAAAATGTTAGCATTGATATAACCCACTCAGCTTATTTTTTGCTGCCAAATTATTCAGGAGAAGACATTTAGTAATTCTGTGAGCCATGGGAGTTGCTGAGCTAGTTCATTATTACAGCACAATCCCAATATGCAGGGAATCCTTAAATAAAGGGCATCAAAGTAAATAATGCACACAGAGCACTTAGTAGTCAACAAGGCTTGGTTTGCATATATAGACGCTGCTTGCCTGCTGATTGATGAGACTTATTACCAAGAGGTTGTATTTATTAAAGGCAATACTTCAGTAATTCTTTGCACAAATGAATAATAGCCAAATGGTTATAGATTTTAGTTAATTGGAATGGTCAGACTGGAAATTTAGTTAATTGGAATGGAATTCAGAATGAAAATTCTGAATGAATTAAATTGAATCATTTATTTGTCTTTCTATATGAAATTATTAAAGCTCATATTGCTACATAAAAGTAAGTCATGGTATGAGTATTCTAACTAGAGTTTGAATCATTTTAGTCTATTCTTGTTAACATGTTAATCTAAAATTGATCTTCAAATATTTGTTGGCATAAAATAATGGCTTAATCCCTTTATTAGCAATATTTTTAGCTGCTAACTCAGCTGCTGAGGTAGAGAGTTACAGATAATTAACTTTCTGTTGTATAATTCTAGTCTTTTCATTATGTAGTTGCTAGTTCTTTTTTTTCCTCCCTACAATATGTATTGAGTGAAGTAGCAGTCTTAGAGAAGGCATTTCAGATTGGTGCTTTTGATCTCAGAGAGTGATACTGTCCATTGCAAAAAAAAGGAGGATTGAATTCTTTTCTGACAACAATATAACAGTTTGTTGGTCAGTAAGCTTTTTTTATCGGTTATATCTGAATAAGCTCTTAATCCCTTTTCTTCAGCCCTGCAATTATACTGGAAGCTGCTGAAAGTCATTTAAAAAGTCAGATTCATCACAGTTTGTGATACTACTTGATCTAGATTTGTTTTTTTTTTTAAATTAAATCATAGCTGTGTACATTAATGCAATCATGAGGTACAATGTGCTGGTTTTATATTAACCATTTAAAATATTCTCATCAAACTGATTAGCATTTTCTTAGTTACTGTGTTAAGACATTTATACTCTACACTTAGTAAATTTAATATATACCTTTTTAAAATGCACCGTAGGTGTGGTCCCACAAATTACCCTCCCTCCACCCATCCTCCCCCCTCCCCTCCCCTCCCTCTCCTCGTTCCTCCTCTTCTTAGGCTGTAATTAGGTTATACCTTTCATATGAAAGCTATAAATTGGCTTCATAGTAGGGCTGAGTACATTGGATACTTTTTCTTCCATTCTTGAGGTGCTTTGCTAAGAACAGTGTGTTCCAGCTCCATCCATATAAACATGAAAGAGGTAAAGTCTCCATCTTTTTTAAAGGCTGCATAATATTTCATGGTGTACATATACCACAATTTATTAATCCATTCATGGGTTGATGGGCACTTGGGCTTCTTCCATGACTTAGCAATTCCAAATTGGGCTGCAATAAACATTCTGGTGCAAATATCTTTGTTATAAAGTGATTGTTGGTCTTCTGGATATATACCTAGTAGAGGAAATGAAAGATCAAATGGCAAGTCTATTTTTAGATCCCTAAGTGTTTTCCAAACATCTTTCCAAAAGGAACATACTAGTTTGCATTCCCACTAGCAGTGTATAAGTGTTCCCTTTTCTCCACATCCACGCCAACATCTCTGGTTTTGGGATTTTGTGATGTGGGCTAATCTTACTGGAGTTAGAGGATATCTCAAAGTAGTGTTGATTTGCATTTCTCTGATGATTAAGGATAAGGAGCATTTTTCCGTATGTTTGTAGGACATGCACCTGTCTTCTTCAGAGAAGTTTCTCTTCAAGTCCCTTGCCCACCCTGAGATGGGATCACTTTTCTTTACTTGGTAATATGTTTGAGTTCTCTGTGGATTCTGGTTATTAAACCTTTGTGGAAGACATAACCTGTAGATATCTTCTCTCATTCTGAGGGCTGTCTGCTTGCTCTACTTACTGTGTTCTTGGCTGTGCAGAAGCTTTTTAGTTTGATCAGATCCCAGTAATGTATTTTTGGTGTTGCTTCAATTGCTCAGGGGAGTCTTCCTCATAAAATATTCGCCCAGGCCGATTTCTTCAAATGTTTTCCCTGCACTTTCTTCTAGTATTTTTATAGTTTCATGTCTTAAGTTTAAATCTTTAATCAAATGAGAGTCTGTCTTAGTTAATGGTGAAAGGTGTGGGTCCAGTTTCAATCTTCTACAAGTTGCCAGCCAGTTTACCCAGCAGCATTTGTTAAATAGGGAATCTTTTCCACACTGAATATTTTTAATTGGCTTACTGAAGATCAAATAATGGTAAGTAGCTGGGTTCATCTCTTGGTTCTCTATTCTGTTCCATATATCTGCCTCTCTGTTTTTGTGCCTGTACCATGCAGTTATGGTCACTATTGATTTATAGTATAATCTGAGGTCTAGTAGCGTGGTTCCTCCTGCTTTGTTTTTATTTTTGAGTAATATCTTGGCTATTGGAGGCTTTTTCTGATTCTATATAAAATGAAGTATTACTTTTTCGAGATCTTTACAGTATGACAATGGAGCTTTAATAGGGCTTGCATTAAAATTGTATGTTGCTTTGGGTAATATGGACATTTTAACTTTGTTGATTCTTCCCAGCGATGAGCATGGTATGTTTTTCCATTTGTTAACATCTTCAGCTATTTCTTTTCTTAGAGTTTCATAGTTCTCTTTATAGAGATTTTTCATGTCCTTTGTTGGGTAATCTCCCAAATATTTCATCTTCTTTGTGAAAGGAATAGAGTCCTTGACTTTTTTTCAGCTTGACTATTGTAGGTATATATGAAGGTTACACATTTATGAGTGTTGATTTTGTGACCTGAGACGCTGCTGTATTCCTTTATCACTACTAAGAGTTTTTATTTATGTATTTATTTTTGCAGTTTTTGGCCAGGGCTGGGTTTGAACCTGCCACCTTTGGCATATGGGGCTGGCACCCTACTCCTTTGAGCCACAGGCACCAACCGAGTTCTAAGAGTTTTGTAGTAGAATCCCTGGTGTTTTCCAGACATACAGTTATATCATGTGTGAAGAGTGAAAGTTTGATCTCTTCTGACTCTATATGGATACCCTTGATTGTCCTTTCTTGCCTAATTGTGATGGCTGAGACTTCCATTACAAAGTTGAAAAGCAGTAGAGACAATGAGCATCCTTGCCTGGTTCCTGATCTGAGTGGAAATGATTTCATTTTAACACCATTCAGTATGATATTGGCTGTGGGTTTGGTGTAGATGACCTCTATCAGTTTAAGAAATGTCCCTTTTATGCCAGTTTTCTTGAGTGTTCTGATCATGAAAGGATACTGGATATTATAAAAAGCTTGTTCTGCATCAATTGAGAGAATCATATGGCCTTTGTTTTTTAATTTGTTTTTGTGATGAATTGTATTTATAGATTTATGTACATTGAATCAGCCTTGAGGCCCTGGGATAAAACCCACTTGGTCATGGTGTATAATTTGTTTGATGTATTGCTGGATTCTGTTTGCTAGGATCTTGTTGAATATTTTTGTATAGATATTCATTAGTGATATTGGTCTATAATTTTCTTTTCTTATTGGGTCATTTCCTGGTTTGGGGATCAAGGTGATGTTTGCTTCATAGAATGTGTTGGGTAGTATTCCTTCTTTTTCTATATTTTGCTAAAGATTAAGTAATATAGGTACTAGTTCCTCTTTAAAGTTTTGGTAGAATTTTGATGTGAAACTGTCTGGTCCTAGGCTTTTCTTTTTAGGGAGATTTTGTATAGTTGATGCTATTTCAGAACTTGATATAGGCCTGTTGAACATTTCCACTTCATTCTGGCTAAGTCTAGGAAGGTGGCGTGCTTCCAATTATTGGTCTATTTCCTTTAAATTTTCCTATTTCTGACAATAGAGTTTCTTGTAATATTCATTGAGGAGTTTTTGAATTTCTGAGGAGTCCGTTGTTATTTCGTCTTTGCCATTTCTGATTGATGAAATTTGAGATTTTACTCTTTTTTTTCCTGGTTAGGTTAGCCAAAGGTTTCTCTCTTTTATTAATTTTTTCAAAAAACCAACTTTTTGATTTACTGATCTGTTGTATAATCCTTTTGTTTTTAATTTCATTAAATTCTGCTCTAATTTTCGTTGTTTCTTTTCTTCTGCTGGGTTTGGGATTTGAATGTTCTTCCTTTTCCAGGTGCTTGAGATGTTCCATTAAGTTGTTAACTTCCTCTCTTTCCATTCTCTTGAGGAAGGCTTGCAGTGCTATAAATTTTCCTCTTAGGACCACTGTTGCTTTATTCCAGAGGTTCCGGTAATTCATGTCTTCATTATTGTTTTGTTCCAGAAATTTGGTAATTTCCTTCTTAATCTCGTCTATGACCCAGGTATCGTTCAGCATAAAGTTACGTACTTTCCATGTTTTTTTTTTTTTTTTTTTTTTTTTAAGAGGCAGAGTCTCACTTTGTTGCCCTTGATAGAGTTCCGTGGCTTCACAGCTCACAGCAACCTCCAGCTTCTGGGCTTAGGTGATTCTTTTGTCTCAGCCTCCTGAGTAACTGGGACTACAGGCGCCTGCCACAATGCCCGGCTATTTTTGTTGTTGTTGTTGTTGTTGTTGCAGTTTGAGGCTGGGTTTGAACCCACCACTCTCGGTATATGTGGCCGGCACCCTACTCACTAAGTCACAGACCTGGCCTAAGATACTCTTTTTTTTTTTTTGAGACAGAGCCTCAAGCTGTCACCCTGGATCAGGGGTCCTCAAACTTTTTAAACAGGGGGCCAGTTCACTGTCCCTCAGACCGTTGGCGGGCTGGACTACAGTTTAAAAAAAAAAAGAGACGGAGCTGGAGCCGCAGGAGTGCTCAGCCGTCACCGCCGCCCCTGTCAGCGCCTGGCTCCCGCTTGCCAGAGACTCTGGCCGAGGTGGCGCTGGAGCAGCTGGCAGAGGGGGCAGCCAGGGTGGCAACTTCAGGGACTGACCTCCACATTTTCACTGTCAATAGAAAATGGGTTATGGAAAAGCTGTATGTCCTGTTCATGGAGATGAAGCTCTTTTAAATCTAAATTGGAACTCCTTCTGCAACTTTTCCAGTGAATCCACACGTTTTGTTTGGGAATGCAACCA
>CAUYRH010025870.1:0-31886 GCA_963574655.1 Perodicticus potto
AAGGTGAAGTGACTTGTCCAAGGTCGCACAGGAGTGAGTGGCAAGCCTGAGATTGCCCTGTGCTGGACCACAGCACATCACATACAGCACTGCTTTAGGGGGTCTTTCTTTCTTTCTTTCTTTCTTTCTTTCTTTCTTTCTTTCTTTCTTTCTTTCTTTCTTTCTTTCTTTCTTTCTTTCTTTCTTTCTTTCTTTCCTTCTTTCTTTCCTTCTTTCCTTCTTTCCTTCTTTCTTTCCTTCCTTCCTTCCTTCCTTCCTTCCTTCCTTCCTTCCTTCCTTCCTTCCTTCCTTCCTTCCTTCCTTTCTTTCTTTCTCTTTCTTTCTGTCTTGCTGTGTCACCCAGACTGGACTGCAGTGGCATGACCATAGCTCACTGTAACTTGGGACTCCTAGGCTCAAGCAATACTCCTGGGGCAATCTCCCCCACCCACCCCACCCCCACCCCGTGGGTAGGACTCCAGGTATGTGCCACCATGCCCAGCTATTTTTTAAAAAAATTTTGCAGGGACTGGGTCTCACTATGTTACCCAGCCTGGTCTTAAACTCCTGGGCTCAAGCAATATTCCCACCTTAGCCTCTCAAAGTGCTGGGTTTATAGGCATGAGGCTGTATAAGGCTGGCTATGGAGCCTTTTCTCTGAATCTGCTTCCCTACTAGGTGGCTGGGATTGTATTTTGTACATTTGTGTGTCTCTCAGTTTTGCACTGTTTGTGATTGAGTTGGATATTGGGGATAATAATGTAAAACACAGCCCCTGCATGCAGGGAGCACATAGTCAGATTGAGTGGTGGGGGGGACTTTGTTTCTGATGCCATGGAACTCCCAGTCTGGTGAAGTTCCATGTTGGGGGCAGGGTCTGTCTCTTTCTGTCTGACTTTTCTGCAGAGCTAAGAACACAGTTTGGGGAGCCGCTTTTCCTTCCCTTGCGCTGCTGTCCCGGCACCTGCCTGGCACCGCGCCTGGGTCTCTATCCTTTTGCCATTACCCAGAGCAAGAGCTGAATTCCCTAGTCAGGGAGTTGGATTGATTCCTCCATGGCTTGAATCCAGTGCTGTGAGCCTCAACCCTCCAGCTGTATTACAGGGAGGTGGTAGGAAGTTGATGAACTCGGTTTTTGGATTAGCTGGGTCCTTGCTGGGAACAAATGGTGCTTTCCAAGGGCTCATTGAAGGGACTATGTGTAGAGCATGGGCAGGTCCATGTTTGGGGGAACAATGCAGCTCCCCAGGGACTAGCAACAGTGAGGGGTCATTACCAGCCTGGGACTAACCCTGTGAAGGACCTGTCACTAGTACCCAGCCAATGCTGCTGCCCTGGGGTCATAGCCATGGTCTAACCCAGGGCCTGTGGGGAGAGGCGTGATAAATAGCTGAGCTGCTCTCTCCTCCTGCCCGCATCACATTCCTTCTCAGGCCTAAGGAGCCTAGTGACACAATCCATGGACGTCAGCCCCTATTTGTCCCCAACTCTGCCTGGGGCTTCAGGGTCCAGAGAAAGTCAGAGTGGATGGAGAGAGGGTGCCAAGAGAGAACTGACAGTGATAGAATGGTGCTGAAGTCCCATCCCTACCCTGCTCCTCTGGCCCCACTCCCCAGGACAATGACCTGACCCTTAGAGGCTGTGGCCAGTGGGCTGATGGGGAGCTGCCAAGACACACAGCAACCTCGCTCTCATTTCACAGACTGTCTTATCACCTCCCAGAGGTGGCAAAATATTTTTCTTCCACCTCACCTCACTTCCTGCCCCTCCTGGGTCCACTGGAGGATAGAGAGCAGGCAGATCCAGGAGGATGTCCTGGAGGAAGGGGTGCAGATGGGTTTCATGAGCTGCCTGATGAAAGAGGCTAAGAGGAGGGCTTGAGTGCAAGAAGAAGAGAAAAGGAGGGGAGTAAATATTTTTGAGCCCTATTGTGTGCCAGTCCAACATGTGTGCTTTCTCATCTGTTATCCACTCTCCTCCAATCCCAGGGCCCAAACTCATCAACACAATCTCAAGGTTGATATCAGCATTTCCATTTCATGGATCGGTAAACCAAGGCTCAGAGAGGTTATCTGCTTTCTCAAATGTTGCTCACAAGTGCCTAAGTCTGGGGAAGAACAAATGGGATGAAAATTGAACTAAAAAGATGTGGAAAGGTTGGAGTGTGGGCTGCTCTGAGGAGGGTCCTACCCCAGGGCCAGGCAGAGGGCAGGGGGTTCTGTCCGTGGCTATGGACAGTGGGTGTGGATGGATTTGCTTTCACACTTCAGGACAATGTGCTGGAGGTCGGGTAGGCGAGCAGGCCACAGTGGGAGGCGTCCAGCTCCAGTTGCTCTTTCTGACAACAGGCCTTGTCCTGATATGGGGTCCCTCATGGGATGAAAGAGGTTTTGTGTTTGGGAATGGGTAGGGGCTGGAAATCTTGGGCAAAGACCTCAGGAATGGGCCTGGAAGGACTTGGGGGATGATGGCAACTGTCTCCTTGGTCCCAAGGGACAATGTTAGCTGGATATAGGTTTTGGCTAGCAAAGGGCAAAGGAGGGGCAGGAGACACAGGGAGCCAGTGTGCTGGGGGAGGGGGAGGGAGTGTCAGTGTGGTTGGGGCCCAGGGACCAGCAGTCTATGTGGGTGGGTGCTGGACAGTGGAGTGGGAGGCCCAGGGACCTACAACATAGGTGGGGCCCAGCACTGTGTGTGGTTTGGGGAGGGCAGAGGCGGGGGCGGTCAGTGGGGCCCACTTCAGGGTAGCCCTCTCCAGGCCTGCAGCCAGGGGTGGGGGCTGGGAGAGATAAGGGCTGAGGGGAATTGGGGATGGGGGAGTTTCAACACAGCTGCTGTCAACCACTGATCAGTCCTCTGTCTTCAGCTGAGTCAAGTTCTTTTCTAGTCTGGCTGCTAAAATGAGTGGACGCCCCTCCCTCCAGCGTTGCAGACGCTGTGAGGGCCCAGCTGAGGGCCTGGGGAATTTAATGCAGATTTCCTCTCTTGGTCCTGTGAGTGAGTGAGAGTGAGTGTGAGTTTTTGTGAGAAGGGAAGCCAGAGAGAGAGAGAGAAAGAGAACCTTCTTGGATCCAAGCACTTAAGACAGACCCAGGAGGACTGAGATGGGTGGGGTTGGGAACTGCGCTCTCTGAAATGTGGTTTATTAGAACAACCCAGTCCAAAGCTGAGGTCCTAGAAATATTAGCAAGATTCAGGCTCCCTGAAGCCAGCCTCCTCTTTTATAGGTGAGGAAACTGAGGCACAGAAAGGGGAGTCACTGGCAGAGATCACACAAGGTGGGGTGGTCGCCTTTGTTCTTAACATTCATTGCAGATCTCATTTTCCCCATCATAAAACCATTATTAAAAATAATAGTACTTTTTTTGCAGAATTGATGACAGAAGTAAGTGATTTAGTATAAGTGAAGAGCTCAGAACAGTGCCTGGCACATAATAAGCATCCAATAAGTGTTAAGAACTAATACTAATCAATAAGAATGAAGATAGGGATACGAGACACTGCTGTGAGAGAGGGAACCACCCAGTGATGCTGAGTCTGGTCTTGCTTCAACCACGCTGAAGCCACAGCAGGGCAGCCATCGGGGAGGGTGGGCAGAGGTGGCCACTGGTGTCTGAGGTCTGCCTGCCCCTAGCATCGTGGCAGCAGCCGCTGTCAGTCCCCAGGCCCTCCATTTGCACACTTGGTGTGCTCTTCTTGGTCTCTGCCTTGAGGGTCCCCTGTGAGTCACGTGTGTCCCGTCCCATCCTCCCGGCAACAGTGTGATGGTGTCAGCCTGGGAGCCCCCCAAGGGCAGGGCTCAGTCCTGCGTCACCACTTGCTCAGCCCAGCCTGCTGGCCGGCCCTGAGAGGGGGTCAGCGGAGGTGCGGCCTGCCACGTACCCGCCAGCCTGCGGAGCATCTGCCTTCCTCTCATCCTTGTCCACGGGGCCAGCTGTGGAACGCTGACAGCTGGAAAGCACTCGGTGCTCCCTTGGGCTAATACACACCATTCTCAGTTCTTTTCCTACAGTCACTCACTTTGTCCTGGGAGATCACAGCTGCTCTTATCTCCATTTTTCAGAGGAGAAAACTGATGCAACATTTGTCCAGGGTCATAGATCTCGTATGTGGTGGAACCAGGATTTCAACACATCAGGCTGGTTCCAAACTCAGCACCCTCCAGGGCCACAGACTGAGGAAGCCACCTTTCCCTCCTCAAGGCCTTTGGTGGCTGGGACGAGGTTGTGGGAAGTCCTGAATGATTAGGTTTCTTACCTGCAGACTGTGAACTTTCTCAGCCTGCATCTGTCTACCATCTTCGCTCCTTCGTCCCTCAGTTTCTCACCTCTAAGCCTCATGCTAGTCCGTGATTTCTGAACTGAAATCTGACCATCTGTTCTTGTGCCTTTCCCAGATCCAGACCTCTCCAGGTGGACCCCGGCATGGCTTCTCAGGACCTCACCCCCACTCCACAACCCCACCCATGGTCTGGATTTGGACTTCAGAGTCCCAGGAACTCTCCTCATTGGCTGTGCAGCAGACCCCTGTGAGGAACTGGCCAATCAGAAACTTTCCTCTGGGCTCCCTCCCAGCACTCCAGGTTGGCTCCCTCTGGGTCAAGCATTTCTCGACCAGCAACGATAGGGGTGGGCATGGAGGGGTGAAGGGCTTGATGGGGGAGAGATAGACTCTGAGTCTAGGTGGGCCAGGCGTGAGGAAAGAAGGGCCTGAAGCAAGGTAAGAGTAAAGGCCACAGTGGCCATCCCAGCATGCTGGCCTGTCCCTTGCTCCCAGTTTTGAATTACTAGTCCTCTTTCTGCAGTGCGTAAAGTACAAAGGATGACACTTCCAGGCTTCTAGCAATCCCACCTCACTTCCATCTTCCTCTGCCCAGCCTGTGGGCCTTAGGATGAGAGCACGGACCCTGTTGTTTTCTCTTTGGTGTTGCTCCTGGTTTGGCTTTCATCCACTTAGGCTGATGGTGCAAGCAGGATGGTGTAACAGCCGTCACTTCTTCATTGGTCAAAAGACTACCTCTGACCCAGTTCCAGGAGGGCTCCGAAGCTGAGGGGTTTGTCCACAGGAAGGGGCAACATGGAGCTCCCTGAGTCCCTGTGATGCAACTCACAGGGTGGGTGGAGGGAACAGAGTCATGGGTGGCCACTGAGGGCAAGAACCTGGCTGGACCAGGCAACCCTCAGGTGCTGGCTGGGATAGCCAGGGGCTCCTGGCTGGGCTTTGCACCTGAGTGTGAGGATGTGTGTGGTGGGGGACACTATGTTCTGTGCTGCCTTAGCAGCAACCCTGAGTGAGAGACGCTCTGCAAACAAAGCCTCAAACCCTATCTGACTTTGCAAACTGTGGCTGAAGCTTTCAAACACAGGTGGGCGGGTGAGGCAGGAGGAGCCCCCTGGCCTGCCCCAGGCTTTTCTGCAGGGTGAATGAGTGATAGAAGAAGGATTCAGCAGCTGAACTGGGACCAGCCACCTGCTGGCTGTATCAGTACTGAGGATTATGGGTGAACCTTTAGTGAGTTTACCTGGAGGGTCTCTGAAAGGGATAGGGGGCCAGCAGTCCAGCCCTCAATCCATCCTTGCCACCAGTGGGGACAAAACCACTTAAGGAGGGGTGGTTTTTCTGATAGGCTCCAGTCTTGGATGTTATCTTCAACACTGGGTGTGTATGTCAATTAGAATTAGGTTTGGTTATAAGTGACAGAAAACCCCAAATAATAGTGACTTAAATAGAATGTTTATTTCTCCCACACATAAATGAAATCTGGTGGTATTCAGTCAGGTTTGTTATGATGGCTCTGCAGTCACCAGGGATCTACGCTGTTTCTATCTTACTACACTACCAATCTCAAACATGGCCTCCACCTCATGGTGCAACATGGCTGCCAGAGCCCCAGTCACCATATCAGCATTGCAGGCAGCTCGAGTAAAGAAGAGGGGAAGAAGGGAATGTCTTGTCCCCCACCTGAAAGTCACATCCCATGTCACATAGGATACGTCTCTGTATTTCTTACTGGGTGGAATTTAATCACATAGCTGTACCTAGCCTCAAGGGAGGATGGAAAATGCAGTCTTTTGTCCAAGTGGTCATAGCCAAGCTTAAAACGAGAGGTCTTGTTACTGAGGAGGATGATTGAACAAATACTGGAGGATAACTAGCCGTCCTTGACATAGCGTGCAACCTGAGTAGAGGGTCCCAGATGCTGTATGATGCCCATAGACCCCTCTGGATAGCAACCTTGCTGTGGGGAGTGGGATTCTGGCTCCCCATTTGGCCCATGCCTCCAGCACTGGGACTTGAAGTCTTCCTTAAAGCTGCAGTTACAGCAGGAACATGTCCCTCCCGGGGTCTCCAGCAGGGAAAGGATCAGTTTGATGATCAAGGCCAGCCATGCCATCCCGAAGAGGATCCATAGGGACACCATGTTCTTGTACCACAGGGGGTACCTCCGAGAGGGGTTCATCCCTGCGGAAGAGGTGAGGTCAGAGGATGGAGGCCTGGGCAAGTCAGGAGCGCATTCCCCAACAGGAACGGGGATCCATGGCCTGGTTCACATGAGTCAGTGGAGGGGTCAGTGGGACAGCATATGGGAAATACAGACTGTCTGATTCCTGGTCTTATGGTCATCTCCCTAGGATTACTGGTACTTAGACTTGGAAGCTAAATTTCTTCTTTGTCTTTCTCAGGGATTCTGCTTATGCTTTATCCCAGCGGTTCTCAGAGTATGGTCCCTGGACCAACAGCATCACATCATTTGCACTGTTAGAAATGCACATATTGGGGCCCCCACTCCAGGCCTACTGACTCAGAAACTCTGGGAGTGGGCCCCGCAATCCGCATCTTAACAAGACTCTAGGAGTCTTGCTCTGTCGTTTATCTGTCTCTGTGTTTGGTTTCCTCATACGTGAAAGGAGGCAGTTTGCTGGAGCCAGGAATGTAGGAAGAGCAGGTGTGACCGCTGGAGGATGTCCTGCCTCCGTTTAGGAGCATGTGATTACCATCTGTCTGAACAGCTCTCTCGGGTGAAACTCCCACGGGGGAATATACTTGCTCCCCTGTGACTTTTAGGACGAAGTCCCAAATCCTTGTCTCTGCAGCACACCTCTCCTTTCTCACTGCCACATCACGCTTTCCCCCATTTGCACATCTATCACCCTTCCTGCCTCAGGACCTTGGTACTGGCTGTCTCCTCAGCTCCGAATTTCCAGTTCCCTCTGGCCTGATTACCTTCCCTTATCCTTCGGATCTCAGCTCAGATGTATCTCCTTAGAAACTAGACTGGGCTTCCTCGATGCTTTCCCCACAGCCCACGCACTTCATCTGGGTGAGTTACTTCCTCGTCTGTAAGATGGAGACAGGAAGAGTCCTGCTCCCGCCACTGTGGGGGGAGCACACAGGCCCATGAAGCTAACACACTCAGAATGGTGCCAGGCAAGTAACAGGTGCCCAAGACCTTGGAGTTGGTTGATTGCTTTACAGCCCATCAAATACCCCAATGCAGTCCATTCTGGAGAATAAGGGCTGGGGAAAGGGGCTGACAGGGTCGCTCGCAGTGAGTCTCAGATAAGTCTCGTCATGGGCATGCCCTGTAATTTAGTTCCCTGCCTCCCTCATCAGACTGGGATCATTCAAAGGGTGGAGATCTGCCCTCCTATTTCCTCCACCTCCTTTCCTCCCTGTATCCACCTGTCAACTGCTCATCCTGTCCGGCCACCCCCTAGCTTTCTATCCAGGTCCCACAAGACAGGGCCCGCCTTTTGGATTCTTGCTGGGGATGAGGCCGCAGCCTTAGAGCCGACCTCTGCTGCGGGGCAGGATCTGGGATTGGATTAGGCTGATTGGGTTATGGGGCCATGATTCCGCTGACGGTCCCAAATGAGATCAGTGGTGAGCCAGCTCTCTGGCCCTGCCACCCGCCGGCTTGGCTTGCTCTTGGTAACAGAAGGGAGGAGGTATTCTTCGCCCCTTTTATTTCATTTTTTTTAGCTGAAATTATAAGTGGCAGAAGACCTGGCAGCTGGCAAAGCACTAGACTGAGCCACAAATGCAATTGGGGGAAGCAAGGGCTACGGGCCCGGGACAGGCAGGCAGCTGAGACCTGGGGCTGCTCTGGCCGGAGCCTTTGGGCAGAGGAATGGCTGTGAAGACAGCGCCGCTGTGCCTGCTGGCGTCCAGTGGCCAGGTGGTGGGTCTGAGCTCCAAGGAAAGGAGTTGACCCTGTTGCTGGAGGATAAGGAAAGCTGAGGATTTGAGGAATAGATGTGGAAGATTTTAGAACATGGGTGGAGTGAGGAGCCTTGGCTTGGAAGTTTACCCTAGACCTGCCTCCACTTTCCTGCTCATGACCTTACTGAACTGCCTTCCCTTCTCTGGGCCTCACTTTCCCCATCTGCACAAGGAAGACCCCTTGCAAATGTAGCAGTGGGGCCTCCGTGTAGTCACTTGCCATGAGGCACCGAAATGGCTGCCCAGGGACCCAGAGTGGGTAGCAAATCCCTGGAGATCTGAAGGGGGACACTGGGTGGGAGTGGTGTGAATGGGCAGCCCCTCCAGGCGTGAGGGGCTCTTGCAGTGGACTGGGTTTCCCTAGTCAGGGTGTACTAAGGGGGCTCTGGAGGCCTGTTCCTGCTCTGATGCTCCTAGTGGGGGGCTCACAGGGTGGCAAGGACCCTGCAAGGACTCCTTGTAGCCTGGCTGTGTGATACCACTACCTCTTCATCGATGTTAGCTGAGGTCTTTCCTCCTATTTCAGGTGCCCCTGTGTAGAGAGGCTGCCCCCTGCTCCCTCTGCCCTGCCCTGCTCTGTCACAGAGGATGCCAGGCCTCAGGATATCCTCGTAGACATTCACACCAACCCCACGTCAGCTTCCCCAGGCTGGCTTCCAGGGGAGACTGGTGCAGGACCCATCAGACCACACAGCCCTGGGCTGAAGCTGCTGCAGCCAGCCAGAACAGTACTTTTGGTATTTGTGGTGGCTGTAATGCAGTGTGGAAAGGAGAGAACTCAGATTGGAGAGGGAGGCAGGGCCCTCGGGGGCCTAGTTATGGATTTGGACTCCATCCTAAAACTATGGGAAAACAATGAAGGTTTTCAGGGGAGCTAGGCAGGTGACACGATAGCATTTATAGTTTTTAAAGGGCATGAGAACCAAGGGAGGGGACAAGGATAGAGTCTGCACCACTCCCTGGGTGCCACCCTCATTATGTTCTGTGTGAATGGTAAACCTACAGGGCTGTGCAGTGCCTGTCCCATGCAACTGGATGCAACAGCCTTTCCTGGGAAGGAAAGGACAGGGAAATGACAGTAAGAAAACAGGCCAGAAGACAGTTCCAAGAATTGTTCCCTGAGCTGTGAGGGGGCAGGTGTGGCCCTTGGAGCTGCAGTGTGGGCTCAGCCCTTCTCAGACACGTCTCTCCAATCTGAGGGTAAAGGTAGGAACATGACCCAGGTGGAAGGACTTCCTTCTAGAACAATAGCCCTCCTTTCAGGATTGGGAGATCAGGAAGGGACCTCCCAGCACCAGATACCTCTTCCTGGGGAAGGAGACGTTCAGGAAGGGTTTCTTGCACATATATGGGAACCAGAGGGCACTGAAGGAGTCTTAGCAACGGCATTTTACAGACAGGGACACTGAAACCCAGAAAAGGGACATTTTTGGTCCTCTGGAAAGGGTATGGATTTTGGAGTCAAATAGATCAGAATCCATATATCATAAGCTGTGCAGTCTTAGGCAGATGGCTTGGCATCTCTGAGCTCTGTCTTCCTCTTCAGTAACATGGGGGTGACAATCATCACTCTAGGTTCCCTGATGAGTGAGCTGACTGCTACTTTGGTGAAACTTCCTTTTAATATTCTGGGCTGGGTTCTGTTGTTGGAAAAGTGTGGACGACCAAGGCCTCCTCCCCGACTTTAGGGCCATGGGATCAGAGGGAGGGTACAAAGCTCCTTGAGGCCAGTGTGGTGCAGGGCCACCACTCTTACAGTAAGGCTTCACAGGCAGGGAGAAGAGAGGATGAAGCCTAGCTGGGGGCACAGCCACCCCCGTCACTGCACTGAATGTCCCTGCTGCCACCTGCTGGGCATCTACCTCAGCTTTACTATGCAAGGTCAGTGGCTTTGGGGCCCTTGTTTCACCTATGTTGACCATTGGGTCCTCTGGGCCACAAGGCCCTTTCTTACTATTTTTGCTGACACTCAGATTTGGCTGCCAATTGTTTTCCAACAGGGTTTCACAAGTCTTCTGGTCTTGGCTACCTGATACTCCAGCCCAGGAGCTGTGGGTGGAGAGACCGTGGGGCAAGGACAGACAGAGGAGGAGGACGGGGACCCCGCTTACTGGGAGGGCTCTAAGCACAACAGGTCAGTCTGTGGACATGTGAGGTCAAGATGTGCAAGAGCGACCTTAGCCCATCACACGGGAAAGGGGGGCAAGACCATGTCCCCTGGACCACAGGAGGAGCTGAGTGGGAGGTGGAGGCAGCTGAATCTCTCGACCCCTCCCACCAGCCTGCCCGCCGGGGACCCTCACCGATCACGTAGTCGCCGAAGCCCACGGTGCTGAGGGTGATGAAGGAGTAGTAGAAGCCCTCGATGTAGCTCCAGCCCTCCATGTGGGAGAAGAGCAGCGGCGGCAGCAGCAGGAAGAGCAGGAGGCCTGCAAGGAGGGCGCCGGAGCCCACCAGCCACCGCGCCTTGCCAGGGTCCTGCAGGTGCCCACAGCGCTTCAGCCCCCTGTGGCCTCTGCCAGTACCCGAGCTGAGGGATCAGACAGTCTGGGGTGCTGAGCTGGAGGCAGGCTAGAGCTTTCCCTAGCAAGGAGGCTGCTCGGGAACTCCTTCCACTGGTTCACGGTCCCCAGCTTGTGGGCCAGGTGCCTGTTGCCTGCCTGCCCTGTGTTTTTCCTGTTTTCCAAGTCCCACCTGTCTCCCCCTCTGATATCCCTTTATTTCCCAGGACCCCATCCTCGGCAATGATGCCCCCCACCCCTCCCCACCAGTAACCCCTCCTCCCACCTCTCCCCATCAGTGACCCAGATTCCCATTGCAGAGCCTTGTTCTTAAAATAACCCAGTCCCCTGCTCCCACAGCACACTCACCTGCCAGGTGCCCCCCAGCCTGCTGGCACAGTGGTGTACTCCCCGCTGCATGAGATGCCCCAGTCGGTTGAGGACCACGAGGTTGAGTGGGATCCCCACAAGAGCAAAGAAGATGCAGAAGAGTCGGGCGGCCATGGTCTGGGGGCTCAGGTTGCCATACCCTGAGGTGAGAGGGGCGCTTCAGGGGCCTGTCTACTCCCCAGCATACTCCCTACCCTGGGTGCACCCCTGGGGCTCTCCTTCCAACCCAGTCTGGACGGGTTGGTCCTCACCAAGGCCTTCCTTTCCTGTGCCTGGCACTGCAGAGGCCTTGTGCGTTCATTCCCTCACAGCCACCCTTCCAGCTCGGGATGATGCACCATGGTTTACAGATCTGACAGCGGAAGCTCTGGAAGGCTAGGCAGCACCCATGAACTCAAATTCCCTGAGTGTGAGGGTCTTATCTTTCCTCTCTTCACTTCCTGCCTCCCTGTGGGGGCAGGGGGATGCAGGAGAGGACCAGGAAGGGACAGCCTCCAGCTGCTTCGCCCTGGGGGATCTATTGCACCATCCAAGCTGCGGCTGGGCATGCTGCTTCCAGCCACAGCCGGGTTCTTATGCTGGCTGTCGCTGCCCAGTGCAGACCTCCTTTTGCAAGCAACCTTTGCTCGGGGCTCCCCATGGTTGTGCAGGACGTCCTCAGAGAAGCAACGCAGTCTGCAGATCCTTCCCTGAAGCCTCCTTCCTTTCTTGTCACCTTTCACAGATTATCTTACAGTCTGAGGCTCTCAGCACCTGTTCCTGCTCCTTCTACTTTATCTTCTGAAGGCCCCCACCCAACATATCTCTTGCACCTCTAATTCTGTCTTGATACCTGATTCCTCTAAGACCCAAACTAATATGCCTGGGCTCCCCACCCAAGCCCTGTGGAAGGGCAGGGCAGAAGATAGAACATCAGCAGACCTAGGGGAGGTGGAAGATGGGGAGGGGGTCAAGGTGATCATGAGATGTTCACAAAAGACTCTGTCAGCCTGAACATTCTGCCTTGTCAACTTCTGTGTCCAACCTTTCTCGGTACGACCACAGTTCAAATCTGATTAGACCGTTACCCGGGCTATAACCCCTCAGTAGTCTCCTGTCTGCTGGGGACAATCCAAACTCTCACCCAGCTTATCTCTGAGTCTCCCATTCAAGTTACACTCATGCTCTATTAAGCCCCCAGGCCCTCTCGTGCCTTTGAACATGACAATGAAGAGCCAGTGTCTCCCCTTGCCCACCTGTAAATGACCCTTCCAGTGTCTGACTTGGCAGTAGAACAGCTCCTCATTCAGGGTTCGCTGGCACTCTGCCCAGGCTTGTAGGGGGAATGAACTGGGTGAGAAAAGTTTGTTTCCATGTCTGCCTCCCCCGGTATTGTGAGCCCCTCGAGAGCAGGGACTAGGCCTTAATCCTCTTCACATTCTCAAAAACTGGCACAAGATCTGACTCTTAACAGGTGCTCACCACCATGTGTGTGTTGAATAAGGACAAGTTTGAATGCTGAGTAAATGAATGAATGAGGAAATATTAGGTTATTAAGTATGAAATGTCTGATTTCTTTTAGTACTAAATTTGACAGTTGATATCTCTGACATTTCACTTTGACTTTTTTTTATTGTGAAGGTACATCCTCATTCTTTCAAATGCATGTTTTGGCTTGTGATTACCTTTCAAACATTTTAGAGCAATCTTTGTGAAACCAAGTATAAATCAAAAATTCATGTTATTTTCAAAATATAAATGAAGTGTTTGGGAAGGACGTAGCTAATGAACGCACAGTACATGGATGATTTGAGAAGTTCCATTGTAATGATCTTAATCTTGAAAATGAATCATGTGGGCGACCTGACACCAAGGTGGATAATGATGAGCCAAAAGCTGTGGTGGAAGCAAATCCATCTCAACCTAGGTGTGAATTAGACACAAGGTTTGACGTTACTGTTCAACGATATGGGACCATTTGAAACATATTGGCAAGATAAAGAAACTGGACAGATGGGTTCTGCATGAATTAAATGAGCATCAGAAGAGAAATCGTTTCAAATCTTGCCTTTCTCTTTGCTGTCACACTATACCGCATTGTTATCTGCGATGAAAGTAGATTCTTTTTGACAATCGTTAAGTGTTCAATGGTTGGATGAAGATGAAGCACTGAAACACAGCCCCAAAGAAAATATTCATCCAAAAAAAGCTAATGGTGGGTGTTTGGTGGTGCAGAGCTGGTTTTAGCCACTACAGCAGCAGTTCTCAACCTGTGGGTCGCGACCCACAGGAACTGTATTAAAGGGCCGCAGCATTAGGAAGGTTGAGAACCATTGCACTACAGCTTCATGAAACCTCGTCCATTGATTACAAAGGTTGTCTACTGCAACCAACTGGACGAAATAATGAGGATGTTCCCACTTAAGTGGCTGAGATTGGTCAATAGAGACAAAACCCATCCTCTTATAAGACAACTCTGGAGCACATGTCAAAAAATCAACACTGCGCAAACTACAGAAGCTGGACTCAGAAACTCTGTCATCCACTCTGTTATCCTTCCAGATCTTGCACCAACTGACTACCCCCTTTTCCAGGCATTGGACCATTTCTTTCAAGGAAAAGTATTTCAATCTTAATAAGCTGTGGAAAACACCCTTTATGATTTCATCACCACTTGTTTTCCAGGCTTCTTCACTGGTGGCATAAACTGTCGTTGATAGTTTAGGCACATACTTTGATTAACTTTATTGCTTCCTGTTTGGTATATAATAAACTAAACTTTTAATTTGAAATCAGACATTTCAAATTTAATGACCTAATATGTGAATGAATGTGTAAGTAAATGAACAAATGCCTCCCACCCTTATCATTGCCTGTCATTCCTGCTCCCTCAGATGGGGTCAGCCCACTCACACACCCTAAGTTCCCCTGTGCTTTGTACAGTGAAACTGGTCATTTCCATTTTCTCCATCCACCTTACTGAGAGTCCTGCAAGAGGCCAAAGCAGTGCAATCCAGAGCATAGGCTTTGGAGTCTGATGAACTTCCTAGGTCTGAATCCCAGCTCCGCCCCTTGTAGCTGTGGGAACTCAGGCAAATGGCTTGACTCTTCTGAGCCTGTTTTCTCCTCTGTAAAATGAAAATGTTGACATCCACCTATGGGGTGGTGTGAGGATGAAATGGAACAATGGAGGTGTGCTGTAGATGGGGCTGCGAGCTCTCAAGCATCTAGTGTATAAATAGTGCTAACTAAATGTTTGTTGAATGAATGAATGGATAAAAAAATGGAACTCCACTGAGCTGGCTTCTGAACTGAGGACTTCAGAGGCCTCTTGAGAGGCCTTCAGAGACCCCATGCTCCTCCCTTTTTGGCCTTTATAGCTTTCCTCTCCTATAGGAAGGGGATTCTCCTTTCTGGTGGCATCCAGGGAGAGGTACATCCCTTGATTTCCATCCATCTCTCCTCCAGCTGTGGGTACACACCAAGTTCCATCCTCTGTCCCTGGGGTTCTTTCATTCCCTTCTCACCAGTGGGATGATGGCCCTTAGATTCTAGCCCATGGAGGCCTTATAGCTTGCTAAGGCTGATATTAAGTGGAATTTTCTCTTCCCCATCATGCTTGGTCATCCCTCAGGTCCGCAAAATCACTGGATGTCAGTAAAACCCTCACCTACCTGTTAAGTGCTGGGCACCCACCTCTCCATCCAAGTCACACCTCCTGACTGTCCCTCTTTACCTTGCTAGGAGCTCTGGGAACCCTGTAAGGCCCTGCATGATTAGAGTCCTCCTCTGTACTCTTCTGAACCTAGCCCTAGTTTCCAGCTCTCTGCAGCCACCTGGACCTCTCACATGAAACCCATCTCCCTATCTTCCCCACATAGGCCAGTCTCTCCTGCCTCAGTGCCTTTGCACTTGCTGGCAGAAGGGTATCTCCTCAGATGTCTGAAGAGCTTACTCCCTTATTTTGCTCACATCCCTGCTTCAATGTTACTGTATCAGCAAGTCCTTCCATGGCCACTCCATCTATAGCAGTCCCCTAATCACTAAACTGGCTTTAACTTTCTCCTCCCCATCATTCTCAGCCATCCCTCAGCCACCTTAACTGTCTTTAACTTTCTCTAAGCACCTTCTACCACCTGATGATTATCCAGGTCCCTGTCTATTCATGCATGTCCCCTCACACTGGAGTGCCAGCTCCCCAAGGACAGGGCTTTCTTGTTTGGTTAGCATTGCTCCCTCAGCACCCAGAACAGTCTAGCTCACACTAGCTGCACAATTTATCTGCTGAATAAATAGATGGACAAATGAATGAACAAATAAGCAAGCCAGGAATGCAGTTTATAGGTGAGGCATGATTTCTGAGCTCAAGCCCTACTGGCCCAGAAGTATTTGTGTGCCTGTCAGATCCTGTTTCATTTTAGGACTTGGAAAGTACAGCCCTCACAGGGTGCCAGTCCAGGGTGATGGGGTTGCCAAAGTGGCTTCCCTCGGCTGTGCCTCTCAGAATACCCCTCCCTCTCTTTCAGTGTCCCAGATGCACCCCATCTCCCCACTCCTCCTGCTAGCTCTGAATTCCTTCCTTGTGTGTGTGTGTGTGTGTGTGTGTGTGTGTGATAGAGAGGGAGATAGATAGAGATACACATAGAGGTAGAGATAGAGAGAGAATATCACAGAATCATGACCCTATTGCCCAGTCCACAAGGGCTATCCCCTTGTTGCTTAGAATTCCCACCTTGTAAACCCTCCAAGGGAAGACACTATTGAAAAGAGCAATGCAGTCTTCTATCTGGGTTTTAAATTCCAACTCTGCTGCTCACTAGCTATAGGACCTTGGAAATTGCACCGCACCCCAGTGCCTCAGTTTCCCCATGTGTGACATGAAAATAGTAAAACCTATTCTTGCAGGTCACAAACTGAGATCTCAAATAAATCAAAGTGCCTGGCACAAGAATACCTCAAATGTATTTTGTTGTACTGTGTGTGTGGTGGGGCAGGGTCCTCCTTCCTCTGCCCTCCTCTCTCAGGGATGGCTGAAACTGCCTAGAAAGGAAGGATCGTGGGAATAGGCCAGGCTAGGAATGGTAGAGACGGGAAGAGATGTGCTGCAAGGCTCTGAATTTCGTGGGCTGAAGCACAGGCCTGGGGCAAAGAGTGTAGGAAGGTCCCACACATCTGGGAGGCCTGACCCACTTACCCGTGCTTCAAGATCTGCTGCTGTGCCGGGACTCAGTCTGTGCTGAGTGCATATTTAATGGAATTCCTTAGCGTGGGAGTTTATTGAGCGCCCACTCTATGCTGGGCCCTGTTTTAGACCCTGGGATGTAAAGATGAAAAAGTGACATCCTGCCAGTCTCTCCAGGGGCTGGGGTCTGTGGAGTCGGAGGGCCTCCCAAGCACGCTTGTCTCGAGGATTGCCCAGCTCCTGTGCAGCCCTGAGACCTGCTTCTGAGAAGCGCTGCCTGGTTAAAACTAGATGGAGAGTCCTGTGGGTGCTCTGCCTCACCCCATCCTGGAGAGGACAAGGGCTGGGATACTGGAGTCACGGCGAGAAGACCCAGGCTGGCCAGGCATAGGAGGCAGACGCCGATTCACTGCTGGTGTCAGCCTGCCACCTGGTGGTACGTCTAGCGTATGCAGAGGCTGGGGCAAAGGGGTGCCCGGGCGACTTGTACGGTTTTTTGGGTTTCAGAGCTGCGGGGATCTAGCCTGTTCTTCCCCTTCTCCTTACAGTAGCCCCCAAATATCCTCCTGGTACAAGTTCTGCCTCAGCTATCCTGTGGGGCAGGACTAGCTCAGGGGTCTTTGTGTGTGGGGGGGAAATGGTGATGGGGATTGAGGGCTATAGACAGCTGAGGAGAGGCTTCATTTTTTTTTTTTTAATTATTCTGCCGCCAGGGGGATGGGTGACCAGCTCCTCCTGGGAGCAGAATACCTCTTTCTTTAGATTTATTCCTCTCCTTCCTTTACAACTTTCCTCTCATCTCCCCCAACCACCACCCCGGGACTCTGTGCTAGACGAGCTGAGCTGAGGACACCACCACACTTGTAGTGCCCAGAGGTATCTTTTTTGCCCTATCTATCTGGAGACTTCTGCTTCTTAAAAGACTGTGTGAGGCAGAATCTCTTAGAGTGGTGTTCCTCAAACTTGAACATTGCTCATGAGATCCTGGGAATCTGGGTAAAATGCAGAGGCTGAGCCAGCAGGTCTGCAGTGAGGCCCAATGCTGTGCTCCCAGGAGGTGTCCTGTCCATGCTGGACTGTGATGTTTGGATGTGCGAGGCCCCAGGAAACTCCTCGGGGTGAGGGCACCCACCCTGGCCCAGCCACCCCGGCCCAGCCTGCCCTTACCGATGGTGGTGATGGTGGACACGGAAAAGAAGAAGGAGCCCACAAACTCCCAGCGCCCCATGCTGGTGGTGTTGCTGAGGAGGCTGGCCCCGGTTTTGTATGCGTGGATGATGTCCTGGGGGAGAGGCTGCAGTGACCACCATGCTCTGTGGGCTAACTGGGCCCCTATACCCCAACACACCCATACACACACATTGTGCCCTGTCCTTGCAATCACTCTTCCATCCCAGCCCGGACAGGGCAGCATATGGGCAGCAAGGGAGACATCCCAGAGGATTGTGAGGGTGTGTGGACATGGGACAAATGACAGAGACTTGGAATAGGTGAAAGTGCAGGGCTGGGAGGAGGACAGGAGGACTGCTTGCTCTTGGCCTTGAGGAATTTGGGGAGTTGCACGTAACATGTCTAGAACCCAGGGGAAGACCTCGGATGGATACCACATTCCTGGGGATGGCTGGAGCCACAGGAGGGTTGAGGGGATGAGGTGGAGCAGGAAAAGGTTGGAGGGAAGCCTATGGGGCTCTCAGATATGACAGCCTGGTGGGGCACAGAATCGCCCAGAGGCAGCCCTCAGGGAGGCTGACAGCCCCAGCCATGTGCTCCTGTCGTCTGACCTGTCTGACCTTCAGTTTCTTCACCTCCAACAAGGGGGTGGTAAGAGTACCAACTCCTGAGGGAGGTGAGACTGAAACAAGCCAAACAAAGCCTGGGTTTGGGCTGGAGAGCTTGGGTGGGGGGCAGGGCCTGTCCTCCTCTGCGGGATTCTGGGCTGGCATGCAGCTCTGGAGGCCCGGGTTCTGGGCTCACGGAGGAAGGGGTGTGAAGACTGAACCAGGACCCAGGACGTTAACGCCTGGGTCAGTGGAGCACCTGCCAATCCGGCGTCGCCTGGGTGGGAAGAGACATCCACCCTGGCGGGATGCCCGGACCGGGGAACCCTCCCCTGCCTGCTCCGCCCCCTGAGTCCCCACCTCTGACAAGTAGGCGGAGAGACTCCAGACTCCTCCCTCACCTGCGCCGCTAGCCCTGTCCGGGCTCCGCTGCTCCGGCGGCGGCGCGCCGGGCCCTGGGTGTCCGAAGACTCGGAGCAAAGCGTGCTCCGCCGGAGAGCGGCCCTGCGCCGGGCCTCCCTCTCTGGAGCCGACTCTAAGCACCGTGAGCCTCCTCTCCGCCGCCGCTGGCCCAGGCAGAGCGCCTTGGAACCCCTTCCACCCCCTTCCTGGACGGGCGCGCCCCTGCCCTCCAGGCTCCCGCTGTCGAGCCCTGGGTCTTGCTCACCCTTACACCCGCGCCAGCGCCCCCTTCGGTCCTTGTCCCCAGTTCGCATATTCGCGCCCGGGTTCGCCCTCTGGAAGGCGTCAGGTGTGCCCTTTCATTCTTCGCCTTGCGTCCGACCATAACGAAGTGCCACGTTCCCAGCGTCACCTGCCACACCCCCGCCAGCGGACCAAAAGCTCCCTTTCCCCCTCTGGCTCAACCGAGTAGGCCCTGCCGGCTTCTAACCGGGGAAACGCGCCCCTGTCGTCCTCATCCCCAAATTCGGATGTGTGCGCCCAGGGCCTCCCGACGGGACCCATTCATGCCCCTCGGAGCCCGACGTAGCGCAACCCGGTAGCTAGAGCGGAGTCTTTCCCCGGGGTTCCGCCCCACCCTCCACGCGGAAAGCCGGTCGCGTGGTGCCCGCGTGTGTGCTCCCGGGGTTTCCCTGTCCGGGCCTAGCGCGCTCGCCGTGGCCTGGTGCACCCCCCGCGGCCCTGCCCCATCCCCGCGCGCCCCTGACCCGGATCAGCGAGTCCAGCGCCGGGCCATCCAGACACGTGAAGTTCCGCAACATCTCCCACTTGTCGCGCTGGAAGCTGAGGCTGGAGACCTGCACCGCGCGACCCTCCAGCGCCCAGAACACGCCGGTGCCCAGCGCCAGGTAAGCCAGGTAGGCGAGCAGTAGGAATATGGTGCTGGGCACGGCGCAGCGCCTGCCCCTGCCTTTGAGCGACGACCGAGCTCGTGGTCGGTACATAGCCGGAGAGGCAGGGAGCCGAGCTCGCCGGGAGCCGGGGACCAGGACTGAGGCGGAAAGGAAGGCCAGGAGCCCGGCTGGTCCTTCGAGCAAACGCCTCCCTGTGCAGTTCCCCCCCGCCCCGCAGAGTACTGGGGATTAGGACAGCCCTGCCCCACCCTGCCTTGGGATCCAATCCTAGGGACAAAAAGAGGCTCCGAATGGGGCATTTGGCCCCGCCTCAAAAGTGTGCGGCTTGCCCACCTCCCAAGCCCAGGCCAAGAAGGAGAGGGCTGCTGGGTGACCGCAGGCGCTGAGAGGGAAGGGGCCCAGAGCCCCCCAGCACTTCCTGCAGTGAACAGTGGGAGGGACCCCTGGAAACCACACTCAGGGGGAAGAGAAAGCGCCAAGTTTATTGTCTCAGGGCCCCTGCCCAGGCCCTGGGAACTGGGGCTATCTCTGAGGGCCTGCTGTCTGTCAAGCCCTCCCTGGATCTCCCACACTATTGTCCTTTCCTTCGTGTCCACCCAAAGAAGGACCTCAGCTGACTACAATTTGCCCATGAGCTTGGGAGGCAAGGGGGGCTTGTCCTTTCCCTGCTTCTGAGAACGTCCCCCAAGTCTCCCCTCCACCCTGAATGGAAGAAGGGTCCAGGATGTGTGAAGAGTGTTGGATGTCAGAAAGTCCCGGGGTGTAAGCTGGATTTTCCTTGCTGCGGTAGATCCTTCTCTGGGTGTCCTTCCTGGAGCCTCTTCTGCTTCACAGCCTTGCTGCAGTCCTGTCTGGAGGATCCTAGCACCCTATGGGCATACATGCTATTGGGGGGTGCTGGGCCGAGGCTAAAGTTTCTTGTTCTTGGTGAGATTGGGCCTTGGGACGGACTGGTCTACATTTCTCCTCTCCCTCTGACCAGAGATTTTGCAATCAGGCAAGGAAAAGGCCAGGCCAGGAAAGCACATTCCCAAGGGAGACTGGACCTCCATAGAGCTCATTTTCTGGAAGGCTCCTGGGATCTACTGGCTCTCTGGCTGCCCATGGGCTGCCTAGAAAGGCTCTTAAGAAGGCAAGCACCCAGAGGGAGTGATGAGGTCAAGGGCGTGCCTTGTGGGAGTCAGGGAGGCCACGTTCAAGAAAATGGGGGGGATACCTAAGAGGTCCTAAGTCTTATTCAGCCCTAGATCTCTCAGCAAAGGGGGCTGGTGAGCCCCTCAGCTGACAGTTTCCTGAGGGCAGATACCATGTTTTCACTAAGACTGACCCAAAGTCTGTGCCCAGCTCCCTGCCAGCCACTCCCACAGGCTCTCATCATCCTCCAGGTCTGTTCTTGTCATAGCATCTTGGGTGCTGTCCTGGGGCTGCCCCTCTATGTGTCTAGTCCTCCCACTTGGCCAAAAGCATCCCAAGGGTGGGGACTTCCACTGTCGTTATCCTCAGAGCCAGGCATAGTACCTGCGTGTAGTGGGGGCTTGTCTGATGCAAAAATGAAGTCACCCCGTGTAGTTTGTATAAGTTGTCCTGGGGGAGGAATGGGGAGTAGAATGGAGATCTGGCTACAATGACCCATGTTGGATTCAACTTTTCCAGGCTACCTTTGAGGGGAAGGTGCTCTGGGATGAAGGTGCTCACCTCAATCTACACATGTGTTTGATCCCATCTTTACATCTCCACTCTGTTACTTTCTTGGGCACATCTGTCTCTTTTCTCTCTCTGGGGGGCTCCTAAGACTAGCCCTGGGTAAGAAGTGAGTGGGGAGGGGAGGCAGCAGGGCAGGAAAGCCACGGGGCATATAGGATGAGCTGGGGAGGTTGGGAGAGGTCGCTGGAGTCACTCAGGGGCCTCATGCAGAGATGGGTATCTTCTGAGTTCTGGGGAGCCCACTGGGGTCAGGGACTGCCTTATCCTTGGGCATAAGGCCACTGCTGAGCAGCCAGAGCTGGGAGCACCTGTGCAGAAACAGAGGGCCCAGTGGGAGGATCAGCGCTAGCCAGGCCAGGCCTAGGAGGATCCAGATGGCCGTCAGGCTCCGGTACATGGAGATGTAATGCTTGCTGGGGTCTGTGCCTGCCAGGGTAGGCAACAGAATCAATGTCAGGGGTCTGAGGGCATGGCCACTTGAGGTCCCTTAGGGGCCCTCACCAGCCAGCATGCTCTCCTTCTTTCTCATAACTGGGATTGGCAATTTCCCCCAATTGTCACTGGGGGAAATCGCGATGGGACCCAGACCAGAGCCTCCCAAGGATGTTGCTGAGAATCTGTAGTGGCCTCACAATAACCAGGGACTGTTTGATCCTTGGTGATTATCTTCAGCTGACATCTCTCCAACTCCTCAGACCCAGCCGACCCACTCCTCGAGATATGTGACTATCCCCTTCTCACCGACAACGTAGTCCCCGAAGCCGATGGTGCTGAGAGTGATGAATGCAAAGTAGAAGCCCTCGCTGAAGCTCCAGCCCTCAACGTGACTGAAGACCAAGGGTGGGAAGATGAGGATGACCAGTGTCCCCAGGATCAGGAACAGAGCCAGGCCCAGGACCTGCAGTAGCTGGGAGGGAGGGAGTCTGCCCCTGAGTCCACTTGAAAGGCTCCTGGGGTGTAGGGTGGGAAAGTGTGGCAGACTCGGGAGCAGGCCGCGTACAGCTAGTCCCCTTCCCCACCCTGCAGACTTTGTGGCGGGAGTATATTTGTGATCCATAGTGATCTTGCACTACGCAGGGAGAGATCTGTGCAGAGCGATTGTGGGATGGGGGCATGAGGGATTCGGAGACCTCTTCAGGCTTGAGTTCACACTTGAACAGACTCCCTGGGGACTCTTGTATGGCATAGAGGACTGTCACTGAACTTTCCCAGATTGCTTTGCACCCCTGCCCATCTTGGGTGCCTCTGGTCTACAAGGGGCTGGCCAGGGTAGGCACTGGGGCTGTGTTGGGTGGCCTGGAGCGTGTTCTCTACAGCATCAAAGATGTTGGAGCTCTGTGATGGTCACAGGTATACACTGTCTGGATTCCCCCTCAAAGGAGGACTGTTGGCCAGCCGCCAGATCTAAAGGGTGTTCTTTAGCCTCAGTGAACTGCCTGGCCCGAGGGCACACTCTTCCTGGGGAAGACCATACCGGGTGCCTTAATGAGGCAGTATTAAGGCCTAGCTGGTTGGGCCCACGATGGGACAGCTCTGATGGCCCACACATGCTGCAGAGCTCCTTGAGGCCAAGCCTCTGTCCAGCCTGCAACAAAATTCAACTCCTTCCTCTGCCCAATCCTGCATCTGCCCCTTCTCTTCCACAGGTGTCTGCCCTCAAACTCTGAATTACAAACTCTGTCTCAGCATCTGCTGCTGGAGGACTCATCCTGCAACTGCTCTGTCACAGCAGGCCTGGAAGGGAGGGAGGTCCATACCTGGGAGCGCCTGGGCTGGTCCTCCCACCTCTCGAGGGTGGCCAGGTGGGCACGCAGCCCTGTGCCCAGGTGGTTGAGGAAGACCACATTGAGTGGTATGCCCACCAGGGCATAGAAGACACAGAAGACCTGGCCTGCCTCTGTGCTGGGTGACAGGTTCCCAAATCCTGCAAGGAAAGGGGGAGTGTGCAAATATGGGGAAGAGAGAGTCCAGGACTGCATCCACACCTCCTCTCAGACTCTGGCAGAGGTTTCTCTTCTACCACCTCTGGAAGGAGGTGGGGAAGAGCCCCTGTTCTCATGAATTCTGCTAGAGTGATTTTTATTTGTAGAAATCCTGCTTTTTTGAAGGATCATCTCAAATAACACTGCCTCCAGGAAGCCCTCCTAACTGCCACTCTCCTCCTCTCTGCTGGATATGAGTCTCCATGGTTTTGTGTCATTTCAATATAATTATCTACTTTGCTTATATGATTGTTTTTGGTGTACTTAATGTATCCCTCTTTATTGCATTGGGGCTGAGCTTCGGTTGATCTGAGTTTGTAGTCTTCTACCACCCACTCCATCATTCTACATAGAATGTCATCTAAGTTCAAGGAAGGTACGTGGAATTGGACTTAATGGAATGGATGGGGGAGACCTGGGTTAGCAGGGGCCTGGAGTTTCCTTAGGGTTGGATGGAATGGGTTTTCTGGCTGAGGGGATATAGCAGACACTGTCACTGTCCTGCCCCCTTGGGACACCAGGGATATCCCCTGCAGCTTTCATGGACAGTTCCTATATATACCCCTCCCCCCCCACTGCCAGTCCCTTCATCTCTGTCTGCCTGAGAGATTTTTGTGGCTTCAGGAGTGTCCTCGGTGTATGGCTAGGTAGGTAGATTTAAAATGCCAGAAAGTTAATATACTTGGGATCAGCTCTCACCCAGTAAAGACAGGAGTTGGTAGCTAAATAGCCCCTCATTCTTTTCCCTTGCTGGGACAGTTTTGAGGATGGGCACTACCTGGCCTCTAAGAGACTCTCAAGCAGAGTGAGTCCTGTGACCCAAACCAGCAATGTGCTCATTACTGCAAACTTCATCTTTATCTTCCTATTTCACCTGCCCAATCCCTACCTGCGCTTCCTGAATCATCTCCTAGATAAAACACATCTTTGTCTCAGCATCTGCCTTTGGGAAGCCCCAACTAAGACAGGGACTTTGGGAAGCCCTTCTCCACCCAGCCCTTTACCTATGGTGGTGACGACCGTGCCTGCGAAGAAGAAACTGCTGCCAAAGTCCCAGTTGCTGGGGTTGGTGGAGTTGCCTTTGGGGTTCACACCTTTCACCCAGGCTTCCATGATGACCTGTAGCAGGTGGTACAGCAGAGGGGAAAGAGGGAGCTGATGGTTACTGAGCACCAGCTGTCACCGTGCTCTTAGCAGGGTGCTTCTGTGTCATCTCATTTAAGGATACTCTTACATAGTATTGTTCCCATTTCACGGAGTAGGAAAGGAAGGCCCAGACTAGCTAAGTGACTTGCCCAAGGTCTTTGGATTCCAAGCTAGTGCCTGTTCTACTGGCCAGAGCTGGCTGGGGTGTGAGCAGTAAGCGTGGGATGCTGGCAGGAAATGGTTCCAAGGAGGTAAGATGGGCGGTGCTTAAGGAAAGGTCCTGGTGGGATATGCTGCCAGGAGCATGACACATTGTTGGGATAATGGGGTGGATTTCAAGTTGGATGTGCCCAGAAGGGTTTTCTGGGGAACATGGGCTTTCAAGTCCACAAGGAAGCTGTACAGCTGCCCACCTCCGTAGCTGATGGAGGGGGACAGAGAACCCTGTTTATCTGAGAGTCTAGGTGAGCCGGTGGCCTTGCTCGTTGCTGCCCTCTAGTGAGCCCCAGACCAGGCCTGCAGGAGAAATTCTGTTAGAGGCCAGGACAAAGGTGGTGTGTGTGGGTACTGGTTAGAGCAGCGGTTCTCAACCTGTGGGTCGCGACCCCTTTTTAACAATGAAAATACATTGCAGTATTAGGAAGATTGAGAACCACTGGGTTAGAGTATACACGTAGTGTGTGTTTTGTGTATGGCTTCTGAATGTTGCGTGGGCGTGCATGTTTGGTGCCTATATGTGTGTTGCACATGTGTTTACAGAATCTGAAGGTTTGTAGGCTCAAACCTAACATGCTCCACTCCCAGTCCCTCTTGGAGATGGGCAGGGCTCCCTCCTTCCTGGCTCCCCAGCCCTCTCCCCTTTAGCTGTGAATTATCCCAGGGCGGCAGGGCAGCCTTGCCATCTGGTAGAGTCCCAAAGGCAAGTGGTGGTGGGGGTGGGGTGGGTATGGCAGCTCTGGCTTCCGATTCCTGTGGGAACCATGTCCCACTGGCTGGCTGAGTGAGCTCTGGCCAGGGTGGGGGTGGGCCCGGTGGGCTGGGCCAGTCCAGGCATCTTCAGTCACAGGCTGTCTGCTTCTCTTCACTTTGGCAGTAGCTGGCCTCTTAAGATGTGGACTTTGGCCTTCCTCTCTTTCCCACATACCCAGAGAGGCTGGGACCAAACATTCCCTAACATGCCTGCTCCCTGGAGACCGTCACCCTTGTAGGCAGCACCCTGGTCCTGGGCTACCTGCCACGGCAAGCCCGAGGCTCTCTATCCTGCTGAGAAAGGCCTTGACATCAGTGAGAGTATTGAGGGCAGGTGGGTGATGCAGGGGTGGCGCCATTTCTTAAGAATCGTGTTTAGTGAAGGGACAGACTTCCCAGTTTTGTGAACCCAGGCAAGCTATGTTTCCCCATGGAACCAATTTTTTATACTGCTATTATGGCTATGTGTGTGTGTGTGTGTGGTATGTGGGTGATTTAAATGATAATGTTTGTTCTCCCAGAATCTGATCTCAGCTTGCTTCTCTTGTCAACTGGACTACCCCTGGCAAGTAAGGGTCTCTCCTGAGGCTGAGCTCTCTCAGGGACAGAGATGTCCTGTCTTCGCGGGGGAGGCCCCCTCAGGCTGCAGGCAAACACAGACCTGGTTAGATCCCAGCCAGCTCTTTTAAGATCTTTCCACATCCTCTGGCTCCTGCTTTTGCCTCTAACCCAGGGCTGAAGAAGGAGGGGTTTTAGGGTCTCCAGGGCCTCTGCGTTAGCCCTGGGATTTGGGGAAGCTCCTGAACTTTTCTCAACCCAATATGGCCCCATGGCCCCAACCTCTACTAACTCTGTCCACTAAGGAGTGAGGAAGTGAAACCTGAAGCCAGAGGCCTTATTTCCTGGAAGAAAGAGGCAGACTAGGTCTCTTACAGTTCCAGAAGTTCTGATCATGCAGCTCTCACATCATGTTCTAGACCAGTTGTTTTCTATCTTGGAGGGGAGGGGTGGCGTCAGCATCACCTGGAGGGTGTGTTAACACACAACTTGTGGGCCCCAGCCCTGGAGCTCCTGGGGTGGGGTGGGGCCCAAATATTTGCATTTCTTTTTCTTCTTTTTTTTTGCAGTTTTTGGCTGGGGCTGGGTTTGAACCCACCACCTCCGGCATACAGGGCTGCCGCCCTACTCCCTTGAGCCACAGATGCTGCCCACATTTGCATTTCTAACAAGCTCCTGGGAGATGCTGCTGCTGGAGAGGGGCAGTGGTTATAGTTCGTGCACCAAGCCCTGCTCTAGGCTGTATCCTGACCCTGGCCTTTATGCTGATGGATGTGGTGAAGAACAAGAACAGCCAGAGGCCTGGGTGCCAGCTTTGTCTCCAGCAGTAACCGTGCAGCCTTGGCCCACATACTCCACATCTCTGTGACTCGGGTCCCATCTACAAACTGGAGATAGTGATAATAACAGGTAATTATGAGAAAACACCTGTACAATGCTTTGTCAGGCAATGGGTCGTGATTGGATTAAACCAATCATGAAGGTCCTTATTTCCCTCTGTTTTAGGGACATCATAAATGGTCAGTAAATGCCAGTTATCATGATGATTCTGTCCTTGGTCTGTTCCTTTGTAGTGGGTGTTGTTACTTGCTTAACTCCTACTCAAATGCATTCACCTTACCCCATGACAGCTGGTTTTGTCTTGTTTCTGGGAGAAAAGGAAGCAGAAGGGGCCCAGGAAGGGGGTGAGCCGCTCAGCCACCAAGAGAGAGCCCTCCATCAGTGCTGTGCTGACAGGGCTCGGTTACCCTGGCCGCTTCCCATCTAGCCCAGCTCCAGGTGGAACAAGGCAGAGGAAGGCCAGCTTGGTGGCTGCTCCACATATTTATTTGTATTTATTTATTTATTTTTGAGACAGAGTCTCACTATGTCACCCTTGGTAGAGTGCTGTAGCGTCATAGCTCACAGCAACCTCAAACTCTTGGGGTTAAGTGATTCTCTTGCTTCAGCCTCCCAAGTGGCTGGGACTACAGGTGCCCACCACAACGCCCAGCTATTTTGTTGTTGTTGTTGTCATTGTTATTTAGCAGGCCCAGTCCGGGTTGGAACCCGTCTGCCTCAGTGTATGTGGCTGATGCCCTAACCACTGAGCTACAGGTGCCGAGCCTGCTCCAGATGTTTCCCTTTGTCTCCCTATAGCCCCCAGCCCAGTAACGTGAACTGGGAAGAAGGCAGGACGAATTGCAGTCCTGGCGTTGGTGGGGGAAGGAAATGTGGACAGTGTGGGTAACACTGACACACAGTTCACGTTTACATAACAAGTGACGGCTTAGGATGTGCTTTAAATCTGCTGTCAAATGTTTGCAGCACAGATATGATTATTCTCTCCACCTTGTAGGTAAGGACATTTAGGTCCAGAGGTTAAGTGACCTATGCAAGGCCACAAAGCAATCTAGTTGTACAACTGGAGCCAGATCCAGGACTAGCTCTTGCTCCCCATGCTGCTTCCACCACACTTGGCTTCCAAACAAAGTGCATCAGCCCCTGGCTGGTGGATCTGGACTTGTGACAAGAACCCCTATTCCTCCCACCTCCCCAGACCTCGGCTTCCCATCCCCACACCGCTCCCCTTCATCACCTGCACAAACTGCTCCAGGGCCCGCTGGTCCAGGCAGGTGTAGTTCTCCAGGAAGCGCAACTTTTCAAACTGAAATTCGTGCCTGGACTGGGCCTCTGCCTGCTTCTCCAGCAGCTGGAAGACAGTGGCCCCAAGCAGCAGGTAGCAGATGTAGGCCAGCAGGAGGGGCAGCGCCCGGCCACCCCAGCAGCCACAGAGCCCAGTCCTGGGCATGGCACAGCCAGGATGCTGCCAGGGCCTCGGGACTAGCTGCGGGGGCAGGGTGGGAAGCAGGTGAGGAGTGAGCACCGGGGACCTGCGCCCGGACTGCTGCCCGCCCTGCCGTCCTCCTCCGCACAGGTGTCTGAGCGGGGAGTCTGTTTGAACAGTGCAGCTCAGTGTGGCTGCACTAAGTGCCCGAGTGCAAACAGGGCTGTTACCCACCGCCTGGCCTTTTTCCATGGATAGCAGCAAGTCAGAATCGTGGACCCCTGAAAGAGACCTACCAGGTTCTCCTAAGCTCATCTTGTCTCACCCTCTGCCTTCCTTCAAGCAGGATGGATGTTTCTCAGCTAAATCTGATGCATTTGGACCTGAAGGGGCTCTTCTCAGCAGCACCTAACTCTGCTCCCCTTGAAGGTCTCAAGCCCCCAAGCTTAGGAGCTGGGAAGAGATCAGGGTGTAAGTAAACCTTCCACTCAGTTGCCTTGGCTACAAAACGAGGCTGGAGAATTGACCTTCCTACTGGGGGAACCCCAGGATGAGTAATCTGGGTGGCAAAGTAAACAATGGTAGTCTCGCTCAGTAACAGTACCAGGGTTGAAGTTGCCAATAAATCAGATGCCTTGCTTTATAAGTTAGGATGATACTTTATCTTGCTTGAAATCCTTTAGGTTACCTGCAGAGGGTAATACGTTTATTGGGGAAATGTAAGTGTCAGTTAAAAAGGAACTCAAAGTATATCCTGGTCCTGGGGCTGAGCAGTGGGCCTCTGTGAGTGGGCGGGAGAAGGCGCTGTCCCTCCTCCTCTTGGCTTCTGTTTGTAACAACTGTACGAGATAAAACTGACGTCTCATATTATTCACACATTTAAAGTGCACAGTTGGGCCGGGCGTGGTGGCTCACGCCTGTAGTCCCAGCGCTGTGGGAGGCCGAGGCGGGTGGATTTCCCAGTGCTCACAGAGTTCGAGACCAGCATAAACATGAGTGAGCCGGAGTAAAAGGCCCCATCTTTACCACCAGGAAAGAACACTGACGGGCGTTGTGGCAGGCGCCTGTAATCCCAGCTACTTGGGAGGCAACTGGCATGAGGAATCACTACAAGCAAGGACAATGGATTAAAAAAACAAAAAAAAAAAACCCCAAAAAACAAACAAACAAAAAAACAAGGAAACTAAGAAGAGTGCAAGCCAACTGAAATTAAAAGCAAAATAAAAAAAAAACACAAAAAAATTAAAAAAAATAAAGTGCACAATTCAACGGTTGCTTTTTAGTATATTTACAAAGTTGTGCAACCATGGCCACCGTCTTCTTTAGAACATGTTTATCACTTCAAAGAGAAACCCCATACCCTTTAGCTAACAACCCGCTACCTCCCAGCCCACATCCCTCGGCCCCTGGGAACCCCTCACCTGCTTTCCCTCTGTGGATCTCCCCATTCTTGGCATTTCATATAAATGAAATGACACACTATGAGGCCTTTTGTGTCTAGCTGCTTTTGCTTGGGTGATATTGTCAAGGTTCATCCACGTCGTGGCGCGTATCACTGCCTCACTCCTCTCTGTGGCTGAGTGATCCTTTGTTGTCTGGTTTACTGCAGTGTGTCTGTCCATTTGTTATCCAGCTGATGAGCATTTGGATTGATGAGCATTTAGATTGTTTCCATTTTTCTTGTTATGAATAATGCTGCTAGGGACATTTGTGTTAGAGTTTTTGTGTGGGCCTGTTTTCATTTCTCATGAGTATGTATCTGAGACTAGTTTTGCAAGGCTGTATGATCACTCTTTGCTGAACATTTTGAGGAGTTGCCAGAATGGTTTTCAAGGTGGCTGTGCTATTTTATATTCCTTTAATGAGCTGTGGCTGTAGACACCGTGAGTCCCCCAGCCAGCAGAACCCCAGTCTTGTACGTGTGGACCCTAGGCAATGGACCATGATTGGCCAACCTGTCGTGATAATACTCCTGCTTCCCTCTGTCTTGGGCTGAGTTCCCCAGGAGCAGTCCCTGAGAGCTGACTTGTGTATAAGCAGTAGAGTGAGTGAAGACTGTAAGGACTGGGCAAGCAGGGCCAGGGCGAGAAGAAGGCCAGACGAGGCAACTCAGTCCCAACTCCGGCCCCGGTCCCATGGAACTTTTCTGGGTGAAACACATCCTCTGAGTCCCAAGTGGAGGATGAGGGCCCACATTGGGCAGGCATTTGGCCATTTTGGCTCTGCACACGGGAAGGCAAAATGGGAGTCCGCTGAAGAGGAGGCCCAGGTGCAGGCCAGGCCACAGAGGAAAACCACAGTAAAGCCTGGGGAGGAGATGTGAGGGTTGACATGATGCCTGCACCCACTTTCTCAAGCCCTCCTGCAGGCTGGGTGTGGCCATGGGACCTAATTCTGGCTATAGTTGGGCACAGTCAGCTGCGGAGGTTTGAGGCAAAGTTGATCTTTCTTGACAAAAGATTTGGCTGCAGCTGGCCTCACTTTTCTTCTTTCTGTCTAGAAGGCACAGATGACTGGACCTCCAGAGCCATCTTGTGTCCATGACAGAAAGGTCAAGGGAATTGCTAAGATGCTTGGCCAGTTCTTGCATGCATCTGTCTCTAAATTTCTTTTTATGCCAGAAACAGAAACCCTGTTTGTTTTAGCCATGGTTAGGCATTCTGTTACTTCCTGATGGTTCTTTTTGAAGGAGTTGTTCAAGGCTTATTTGAATCGGAAGGAATAGTAACATGCTCCAGTTATCCAAGTAATAGACATTTGTTGTGGGAACCCAGGTGTGGCCCACGTTCTGGGTCCTCGCTCTCTGCTGTCAGAGCAGCCTGACCACGCTCCACAGCTGTGACCTTCACCTGTCCTGGTCTCTGCTGTGCCCTCCATTTCTCTTCCCAGGGCTCTGCTCTGGGTTGACCTCCTGGCCTCTGGTCAGCTTCAGCTCTCAGTGTTGCTCTTTGGTTCTTCCTCTGGGTATTTCTTGGTCTAAATCTTCTATGGAGGGGCACAAGTGCCTTGTCATGGTGGGCCAGCCTTGGGTCAGCCAAGATGGCAGGGGTATCACAGGCCCGGCATCATGTGGAAGGTGCAGTGGGAGGCAGATACTGTGGCTGGCCCATCCAGGACGAGTGATGATTGTGTCTGTAAGAAGGAGAAAATGAGAGAGCAAGGGAGCTTACAGAAAATGAAAATAAAAGCAAAGGGGAGAATTTTACTAGTTTCAAGTATGTGGAAGACCAAGAGGTGGGAGGCTGGCAGTAGCCTAGGGTTCTTCACCTGCTCTTTGGCCTGTCCAGAAGGCACAGATGACTGGACCTCCAGAGCCATCTTGTGTCCATGACAGAAAGGTCAAGGGAATTGCTAAGATGCTTGGCCAAAGACCAGACCACGTGGAAACACCACGTCCAGTGAGTGGAGGTGGAGGTGGCGTGGTGGAAGCTGTGCATCAGGCCTGTCCTGATGCTGTGACAAGTGCCAAGGAAGGTTTTGCATCCCTCCTGGGGGCAGCTGTGGCTCTGCCTGGAGGTGGTGCAATGGGAGCCCATCTTCTCTGGAATCCAGTGGCTTCTGGATCACTCTGAAGCCAGCTGGGGTCTCTGAAGTGATTCTGTACAAGCCCCACCTCACACGGTCCTGGAGTTTTCCCAGATGGCACCTTGTTGGCATATGGGCTTGTCCTGAAGGGAGAAAAAAGCATTTGGAGCCACAAAATTCACCTTGCTTGGTTTTCCCCTGTGTTTTTTTTTTTTTTTTTTAAACCATGATGATGAGGGCACTAACAACCTCACACTCTCAGCATTTTATTTTATTTTATTTTACTTTATTTTATTTATTTTTGCAGTTTTGGCCAGGGCCGGGCTTGAACCAGCCACCCCCGGTATATGGGGCCAGCGCCCTCCTCCTTGAGCCACAGGCGCTGCCC
>CAUYRH010025875.1:0-105272 GCA_963574655.1 Perodicticus potto
GAGGTAGATATTTGGAATAGAATAGAGAACCAAGAGATGAACCCAAATACCTACCACTATTTGATCTTTGATAAGCCAATTAAAAACATTCAGTGGGGAAAAGACTCCCTATTTAACAAATGGTGCTGGGAATCCTGGCTGACGACCTGTAGAAGACTGAAATTGAACCCACACCTTTCACCACTAACGAAGATAGACTCACACTGGATTAAAGATTTAAACTTAAGACATGAAACTATAAAAATACTAGAAGAAAGTGCAGGGAGCACTCTTGAAAGCATTGGCCTGGGTGAATACTTTATGAGGAGGACCCCCAAGGCAATGGAAACAGTATCAAAAATACACTACTGGGATCTTTAGTGTTTTTTTAAGACGCTGTAGCCCTTTGGGAGGGAGGCTCTGTCCAGGAGGTTGCCTCTGGCAACACTGGGGAAGCCAGTCCCGGGGGTGGGGGGGGGAGAGGCTGGCTGGGTTTTGACCCTCCCAGCTCTCTGCTCTTTAGCTGTCCCTGCCCACGGCCTCAGCCCTTCCTGGCACCCATCCTGGCCTCCAGCCTGGGTTTCCCTCCCTTAGGGACACAAACAGGGGGGCGTCCCAGCCAAAGCTGTTTTTCCAGCCCATCATTAACAAGGTGCCACCTTGGACTAGTTACTCAACCTCTCCACACCTCAGGTTTTTCATCTCTGAGATGAAAGGCATGGACTAAGCTGGTGGTTTTTAAACTGTGCTGGTTGGTCAGCACCCGCAGGGGAGCTGTTCAGAGAGAGGAAGAGAGAGAGAGAGAGAGAGAGAGAGAGAGAGGTCTTCTTAGCGCATGCATATTTAAATCAAAACTCAGTTAATCTTGGGTGGAGTCTGTGGCTCAGGGGAGTAGGACGCCGGCCCCATATGCCAGAGGTGGCGGGTTCAAACCCAGCCCTGGCCAAAAACTAAAAAAACCCCAAAACAAACAAACAAAAAACCTAGAAAGCAACTCAGTTAATCTAAACTGCATTACAGGCTCCATCTTGCCGCCCCCCCATATCATTCTCCCCTCTCTAAAAGGAATTTGCCTGGAGGAAAAGACAGTCCTATAAACTTTATTGCCCCTAAAGGATTCAGGACTCCTAATTGCCAACCCCCACCCCATTGTAGGCTCTCTATAGAGTCGCAGTCGGTCTGACCAGTCTAATAACACTATTTTGTTATAGCCACATATTGCTTACCACATGCTACATACGGGGACAAGAAATGCACCCCCATGTGACTTTGCTGTGTGAGCACTGCAGAGAGCACATCCCAGACCCTGGCGGGGTAGCCTGCTGCACACCCAGGCTGCATGGTACAGCTCGGGTTGCATGTTTATGCAGCCGGCTGTTGCACTGAATACGGACGGCGTTTATGACATAGTGGTTAAGTATTTGTGTATCTAAACACACCTGAGCATAGAACAAGTGCAGTAACAATCGTGTATAAAACATCAAAAGTGGTATATTGCATGGAGCATCTGTGACTGCAGCTTGCTGGACTGGAAGTTGCTCTGGGTGAGTCAGTGAGTGAGTGTGAGGCCTCGGCCACTCCTGTACCCACTGTGGACTTTATAAACGCTGTACACGGAGGTGATCTACATTTATAAAAACATCTTCCTTTTTCAATATCCTGTGCTTACTGTCAAATTTTACTTTGCAAACTTTAAACATTTTTAACTTTTGACTCTTTAAAGGACACACCTTAGTTTTAAGTGTGAGCACGTTGTACAGCTATACAAAAATGTCTTTTCTTTATAGTCTTATTCGACAAGCTTTTTCATATTTTTAATTTTTTTTAAACTTTGTGAACTTTTTGGTTAAAAACGAAGACAGAAGTGCATGCATTATGTCACGTCTACAGAGGGTCAGGGTCATCAAGCTGCCAGTAGGCCACGGGGATATTCAACCCCATTATGTTCTCCCGAGACTTCTGTTGAATATTCAATCGTTGTTGGCTGAAACCTCATTATGTGCACACAACTGTATGTAATTAGTTATTCAATTTTTGTTTGTCATGATATTTACTTACTGGTGTCACGGTAAGATATTCCTCCCAGTGGGTTATATGTAGGTTAGTGGGTCTGTTCTCCTCTTATTTGTCTGCATGTGTGCGTCTGAGTGCGTGGGTCGGTGGGCTAGCCCACGACCCTGTCCACATCATGTTACGACTGTGTGCAAAATTTGTGTTGAGTTCCAAATGAGGGTTTTGAAACTTTCAGAACACAGCTTTTTTGTAAATCGTAATATCGTGGATTAATTTCGTGGCTCTACGAGTCTCGGGGAGGTCTTCAGATTTAACTTGTGTGTTGTTTACTTTCCCCTTTGACAAGATATCCCCTCCTCCTTTAGTGTAGGTCAGAGGTCCTGAACCAGAGATGATTTTCTCCCTGGGGTACATTTGACAACATCTGGATACATTTTTGGTGTCACAAGTGGGGAGGGGGAAGCTGTCGGCATCCAGTGGGCAGAGGCCAGGGTCACTGTTAAACTTTCTGCAGTGCCCCGGGCAGGCCCCCCCAGCAAGAGTCGTGTTGGCTAAAATGTTGATGGAGCTAAGGATGAAAAGTCTGGTCTAGGTTAAAGAATCCAGTCCCTGACAAGCCACAGAGAAGGGATATTATAAATACTGTTTTGGGGAGATGGGAAGAGCTGAGAAAGGGAAGGCGGGAGGGCGTGGGGGGTGTCAAGGGATAGGGTTCACCTTTTGGGGGCAGGACACAAACATAAGAGGGTCCTTATCTAACAAAAGTAATCAATGTAACCTGCTTCTGTGTACCCTCGATGAATCCCCAACAATAAAAAAAACAAGAAAGGAACAGGAAAAAAAAACATAATTAAAAAATAAATACTGTTTTGGCATAAAAGCTCATTTTCCCACATTCCCACTACTCTTCTAATGTCAGTCCCCTAGTTTCGCTCTGGGGGAGTCTAGGCCTTCTGGAAATGTTAGTCCTTTGCTAGCTGATGGGTAAAGTCACCTCTCTAGGTTCTTAATCACTGGAAAGTTGGCTGGTAGCCACTCACTGTTTAAAGATGCCATACCCATCTACCAAACATCAGATTCATAAATGTTTCACTCCAACTACCATTCGAACCATATTATATTTCCATTTCTAATTTTTTGTTTGAAGTCATGTGTTTGTTGATCAAGACCAATGTTTGAGACATTAGCATGTGTTAATATGCTAATTCTTCTTTGTTACTAAATGGTAACTAGTGGGTTCTACTTCTTGAAGGTGGAATTGTATTTATAGAAAAGTGTAAAATTCATTTATTATCAGTAGCGGATTTTCCTTTTCAGGCCAATGACAAATCGTAGATAAAATTAGAAACAGATGGAAAAGTATGCCCTGGTCAATAACTACAGCACTGTTGCAGGGCATGATTTTCACCTTTCACCTGCATGCAGAATATTATCAATTAGACGCTGGAATCAGTGTGGTTTAATCAGTGTTACGTGTATCTTTTGCATATTGCAGTGCGGAGAGTTCCCGTGGCCAAACACGTAAGTGAGTCTGACTCTCCCTTTTGGAGCAGGCTTTTTTCCCAAGTCTTTTGCTCATGAGAGGGCATGCAGATGAAAAGTTAGTTCCAGGAATAGGGGAAGTTTTGTCAGTTCAGAGGCTCCGTGACAACACCTTTTCCTCAGAGGCTGTGCCCAGGCCAGGTGTGGTGAGAGAGGTTCGCGGCAAAGCCACCCCGTGTCGAGGTTGCTTCCTGGCTGGGGCAGGGCCTTCCCTCTGGCGCAGGCACCGGCCGGCCGGCCCTGGAAGAGGCCAAGTGAGTTACACCCGGCAACCCGTTCCTTGTGGGAATGAGGTTTCCCTGGCTCTGGTGTCTTTGCTCCCTTCCTCTTGTATAAACCCCGAAAGGTGTTAGGGACCGCTGTGGGAGTATTTATATTTGGCAGAATCAACAGATTCTTTTTTTCTGTTTGTTTGTTTTTTACCTCCAGTTTTGAAAGAAATGGTTTTCAGTCCTAACCAAGTCATCACCTCAGTTCCCTGCAAGCTCTGCCCTGCACTATTTTAAGCCAGGGGCTGGCACAGGGCAAGGCTTGTAAAACTACGAGGTCGACTTTGGGGTTTGTGGTGGCACCTAAGTGTAGGTACCCTGCCACCTGGCTTTCAGCTCCATTCTGAGAGTCTTCCGGCTTTCATGGTACATGTAGTTTTGACCACTAATAACTTTAGTGGCGTCTAATGCTGGAGCAATTATTGCATAAATCTCCAGACGTAGAAATGGAGTTTTTGAAGTTTGATTGCATGTTCTTAGCCTAGCTGCAGTCCTAGAATCCCGAACCACTGAATGAAAATACTGCAAAAGAATGCTTTAAAACGGAAGTCCTGTGGAGTGTTTCTCAGGCTGGCCTTTCTACTCTACTTTCCAAATGAAGAAAATAATTAGTCCTTTTACCCTATTTAAACATTTAGCCATTGTGTCTTGGACCTCAGCCAAAAATAATCACCTGAAATTTTGTTTATGATTTGTTCACAAAAGTGGCCATACTTTTTAAAAGCGAGCAAAAAAGGAACATTTTAAGAATGTATGAGCTCATTATGAACCCAATATGTTTTAAAAACATTCAACTTGTAAACTCCTGAAATGTGGTTTATAATGGAAACACCAGCAGAGTTTCCTGGAGTGGGTCTGAGTCTACCGACTTCTAAGCCTTTTGCAAATCTGGTTCCTTTAGAAGGAAGAAAATTAATCATGGTCTCTGGGTAACCAGTGTGTCTTGTTTCTGGACATCTAAATGATACTCGGTATATTTTAGAGATATGTGAGTATGTTTATGTGAATTATTTGTAGGTAATATGCCAACTGACCTGTTATGTATTTAAGTATTCTCTTTCTCTTTTTTTGGCGGGGGGCTGGGCTTGGTGGCTCACGCCTGTAATCCTAGCACTTTGTGGGGCCCAGGTGGGAAGGCTACTTGAGGTCAGATTTTCAGACGAGGCTGAGCAAGAGTGAGACCCTGTCTCTACAAACTAATTAAAAAAAATTGGCTCGGTACCTGTGGCTCAAGTGGCTAAGGTGCCAGCTACATACACCTGACCTGGCGGGTTCGAATCCAGCCCAGGCATGCCAAACAATGACAGCTGCAACCAAAAAATAGCCGGGTGTTGTGGTGGGCACCTGTAGTCCCAGCTACTTGGGAGGTAGAGGCAAGAGAATCACTTGAGCCCAGGAGCTGGAGGTTGCTGTGAGCTGTGATACCATGGCACTCTATCCAGGGCAACAGCTTAAGACTCTGTCTCAAAAAACAAAAAAATTTAAAAAAGTTAGCCAGTGTGGTGGTGGACACCTGTAGTTCCTGCTACTCGGGAGGCTGAGGCAGGAGGATTGCTTCAGTCCTGGAGTTTAAGTTTGTTGTGAGCTGTGATGACACCACTGCACTCTAGCCCAGGCAACAGAGCCAGATCCTGTGTCATTAAAAAGAAAAAAAGAGAAAAAGGAAAAGTTCAGAAAGCTACAGTTAGCTAATTCTTGATTTTCTCTGCTGTTTTTGCTTGTAATTTGCTATGATTTTAGGTCAAATCTTAATTAATTTTTTTTTCTTTTTTTAGAGATAGAGTCTCACTTTATTGCCCTCAGTAGAATGCCGTCGCCTCACTGCTCACAGCAACCTCCAGCTCTTGGACTTAGGTGATTCTTTTGCCTCAACCTCCCGAGTAGCTGGGACCACAGGTGCCCGCCGCAACGCCTGGCTATTTTTTTGTTGCAATTTGGCCCATGGCTGGGTTTGAACCCGCCATCCTTAGTATATGGGGCCAGTGCCCTACTCACTGAGCCATAGGTGCCACCCTTAATTAATTTTTTTTTTTTTACAAGTCAAGAGGTAGCTGCAGAGAATACTATATGTATATAAACAAATTCTCATTGGCGTTGTGTTAATTATGACTTGCTTTTAGGTGGCAAGGTCCTACGTCTATAAGACAGAAAATAGTAAAGATTTGGAAGCTTGGAAATTCCTGAGCTTCTGTTTGAATGTTCAAGGAATTGATCAACATATTTGCAATGTCGTGGTGTGGAGTGCGTTTGATTCTTTCTTTTCTTCCATTTTGCAAATGGTTGCTCTAGGTGTCACATGGCCTTTCATCATCTGAGCCACTCCTCGCCCTTCTCACCTGGAGAGTGGATTGCAGGTGTGAGGGGTATCCCCCAAGCTCAGACGGGGAGCCAGCCTGCTCTTGTTTAAGAGGCAGAGACACAGTCATGGTCTCACCGTGTATGTTTTCGTGAGCAGTTGATGCTTTAACTGTGGGTGGAAGTGGACACACCAACCGTGGCTCCCCCTTGCAGCACATGGAGCTCTCACCATCATCCGTAGCTCACTTGCGTTTCATTTGGTAAGGTCACATTGACGTGCAGTGACCAGGTTTAACAACCTTGTCAAAACCCCCGCTGACGGAAGCAGACCAGGTGTGAATGATACGTCCATTCCCACGGGGGCAGGTCAAATACAGGGACGTGAAGCGGCTCATTAGTGAAGCGTCATACACCTCAACCGTGGCTTTACTAGGCAGCAGTGATTTGCCCAAGATCCAAGTCACTATCTCCTCCTTGGCCCCCACACTTCTGACGCCTGCCCCCCGCTTCCTCCCCGGCCTCCTTTGGATCTACTCTTATCTCCTCTGTTGTTAAGACCCTCTCTTTGCTGGTTGACCTGCTCTATTAACTCTCAATAATAACAACATCGATACGTGATCTCCATTAGGAATTCATTACGCACTGGCCACTGTACAAACTGCTTTTCATACTGTACTTGCATGAAGAATCTCGTTACCTCCTTTTATGAATGAAGAATCTAAAACTCAGAACCTCGGCCAGTTCAAGGTGGAGGTTGGAATTCAAAACCAGGCTTCTGCCTCTGGCACCACAGACGTTAGCACCACAAAAAATGGTCACTGGAAGGCTGTGCTCTGCTGTCTTCTTGCATTTTATTTATTTTTTCCCAGATAAACACCATATTATGGTTTATTTATTTATTTATTTTTAATTTTTAAAATTAAATTGTAACTTCATACATTGATGCGTTTATGGGATCAGGGTACTGCTTCAATATACAATGTGAAATGCTTACATTGAACTCAATAACACATCCATCAACTTCTTGCATTTTAATTCCCTCCCCAGCCTCTTTCCCTATCTATTTCTTCTGGTTCTTGAATGAGGTTGAAACTTTTTCATGTGTTTTATGCACAGATATACATATATTTTGAGAAATTTTTCAGCTAGGATTATAGTTTGATGTCTATTTTACATGGTGGAAATTATAACTGAGAAGATGCTATTTCAGATAAAATTGCATCTAATGCTAATTTCAAATTAGCATCTAAGTTTTAAGAATGTCCAAGGATGTTGCTTATTCATTGGATACTTTGAAACACTTAAATTATTTTCAGATTGGTAGCAGGTCAATTAGAACTGGTGAAGAAGAAAAATAAGCTCTTTGTCCCCTTTTAATATTTTATCCAGTGAAACCAGTGAGGCAATTATATTTTGATGGTCCGGAAAGGTTAGTGGTGTGTGTTTTTCTTTTATTTATGGCTTCCTGCAGGAGCAAGAGCTTGGAAAACTCTTCCTAAAGCTGGAAATGCTAATTATCCGATGAGTTTGCTTGATTTCCAGCCTGGGTTTTTGCAGATACCCTGGATTTGGATAAATAGTGGACCACCATCCGTGTTAAATATGCATTTCTCTAAGTTGCCAGCCTCTCTCTCTGTGTGACGTCAGCTTCCTTCAATGACAGCTCCTATTTCTTCTTCAGGGACTGGAACTTCAGGGTGTTGTGGTGTGTGTAGACACAGCCTTACGGGCTGTTCTGCGGCTTCACCAGGAGCTCGGAGTCAGAGCCCCTGGAGGTTCATGAGGTGCTTAATCCCTCAAAGTGGCCAAATGTCTGAGGACCTCGTCTAAGGCTACCGACGTGATTTGAGATTGTGGTCTGTATATCTGCCCATAATGTTTTCTGAATGTGACTCTTTAAAGACGACTCAGGTGTGCCCACTGGGGCAGGTGGCTGGTGCGGGGGTCTCCATCCGGCAGTCCCGGCATCCTGTCTCTGCGGGTCCAGGGCCCTAGGCTGGGCTTTCCTTACCTTCCTGCTGCTTGCTGCACAAAGACGCTTTTGTTGGGTGATACTGGACTCTTCTCACAAGCTAAGCACTTTCAGGAAAAGACTCAGAAGCCCATCTCCTCACTTTCCAGGCTTCCTACCCTGCACTGTCACTGGTCCTTTTAAGGTCCTGCCCTGTTCTTTATCTAGTTGATCAGCAGGTTGGATTATTACTGTGCCCATTTTTAAAAACCTTGTGTGGAGCATCGTCTAATGTACCTTTGTCGTCTATTTTGTGATTCATCTCACACTTTGATTGCACTGAGGTTTTGCGGGCTATCACTTCTCCATGTCAGGGTAAAGTTCACTGAGACAGTTCATCTTTCCTCTACTCTGGCTTGGAAATACCTTTCCACCTCCTGCCCTCTCCCCACACCAGACAAACTTCCAACTTCCCACAAAACTTTAATTCTGCTAGGAAACGTTTTTTTTTTTTTTTAAACTGGTATGATTTGATGTGCTCTACTGGATAAGAAAAAATAGTCATGTGTTTGACTAGGCCAATTCATATTTGTAAAATGGAGTCATAAATGAAGAGGTATTTTACTACAATTTAAGTCTGTGTAACTATAAGAAATTCATATTGCAAAGCTTATGTCGACTACCAGAATTTACTGTGGTCACCTACATTTGTTGCTAAGTGGAAACACTAATTCTATTTAACAGTCTTTTTTTAGTTTTTAACAGTTTTAGATTTTAATTTTCTATCAAATGCCATTTTGCTTGTTTCTGTGCCACGCGGGGACAGGTAATATCCACTTGCATCCACTTGCATCTGTTTTCGGCCAATGCGTGGCCATGGGAGCAAGGATTCGGTGTTTCTGTGATGGGTATGTTGTGACACAGTCACTTGTTATCAAAACAAATTTCCTTCTCATGCATTTGGGGGACCCTTTACCCATTATGAATTCTGCTAAAGATAGTTTCCCAGGTAAAGATGCAATTCTATAGTGGTCTACGTGGGGGAACTAAACAAGGACTTCAATTAATAATGTGCTCTCAGCCCTGAGAGATATTACATCGCTGGATCAAGGGTTATCCATCACTGCCCAGACGCAGCTGTCTGCTCCCCCGTTTGGTGTTCTGTAGGTGCGCCCAGGGTGGGAGGTGCTGGGCACAACAGTTTGTATTGAAGTGTTTTCTTCTGAGGTCAGTGGGCTAAATATGCTCGTCTCTCAGAAGCAGAATGTTACGGAGTTACAAGTAACATTTCAGTGAATTAAAGTAACTTCGATGAAGTAAAGTACGTTTTGAGGAATTGGAGAAGTTGTCAATGAAGTTTTCCATTCAGTTTATTAAGTTAGGATGTCTGTAATACCCTGATAGCATATTTTCAATTAGCTAGTTTATTGGTATATCCTGTTTTATTTCTCAGAACAAACAGAAAGATACATGCAAAAAATCATCTTTATGCTCATCACTGGTGTATTAATGATTGATTGCAAAAACTATATGAATAAAAAAGTTCCATTTTTGCTTTTGGATTTGAAGACATTTTTCCTTCAATGTGCCAAAGGTTATTTAAAATAATGTCTGCTTTTAAAAACATGCCCTCTCTGGTTTGGCATTTGTGTTTTATATTGAAGAATGGAGTCCCCGTGCTATACGTAGCCCATGGCCAAGTAACTGCATTTATATTGTTATAAATTTTTGAGGTTGGAATCTCAAGTTTTTAAATTAAATAACTACAGTTAACTGTATTAAGTGTAAGGTTGAATTTGATCAGAAATAAGAAAAGCGTTTATGACAACCCCCGTAAATGTTTAAATACTTTAGTTGTGTTTGTGAGCATTAAATTGTATTATAAGAAGCCAACATTGAGTCTACTGGTTCCTCTGGGACACATTTGACTTTTGGGAGATAAAAAAAAATCTTGCATTAATGAAATTCTGTAAGTTTTTGATTTAGTAGACAACGTTTCCAGTATATGCGAAGCAATTTTGAAGTGTATACGTGTATAATTACTTGTAGAAACTGTTTAACATTAATGGGGCATTTCTCGATCATATAATAGGAAAACTAACGGCTTTAATTAAGATTTATGAAGCATAGAGGTAATATATTCTGCTAAATTAGGTAGCTGTTGGTGGGTAGTATGCTTTTAGAGATGGATTTTCCACATACATTTCACTTCCTTGTGCATTTTTGGTTTAGAAAGGTAACTTGTAGCGCTGGAATCCTTATATCCATTAGTAGACAGAACTAAGCTTTGTTTTCCTTTAAGCTTTTAATTAATAGTAATAATTTCATGATGGGCAGATACCAGTAAGCATTTCCTTAATCACTGATTTCAGGCACAGCCACATGAGTCTGTCTGGGACAGAAATTCCACCATATCATTCAGACAACTGGCTAACTTGAAAGAAGCTGGATGCAGGATTTAAATCAACCAATTCACTTAAAATAAACTCTTTTGTTAAATTAGACTGGTCCAACCCTGCACCCCCATCTCTCTCCCCCGTTACCTATAGAATATAGATCCAGCCTTTAAGACCAGACCGTGGCATGTCTGGGTGCTGTACAAGGCCTGCACCCCCTTTGTTCTTCAAATTGTTGGTAAGTTTATCAGCTGATATTCAGACAGCACCAACTTAGATGCTCACGATAACTTCGTTATAAATGAAATGCAAACGTGGATGGGCCGGCGGTGTGCATGACCTGAGCCTCTGTTGTGCAGCCTGCCATCCACCTTGCACTGTTTCTCCAAGCCCAGGATGATCAGGCTGTAGACAGGCTCCTTTAGCTCTGTGGTTTCCCAATTTAGCCAGCACCAGAGTCACCTGGAGGGCCACTTAAATCATAGGGTGCTGGGCCCCGCCCCTGGGGTTTCTGGTTCTGCAGATCTAGGGTGGGGCCTAAGAATCTGGGCTGTAGAGATGCTAATACTGCTGGTCCAGGGACAGCATTCAGACAACCATTGCTTTAGGGAAGAGAAATGGGGCCTAACAGAAAAAAAAAACAAAACAAAAAACGACAGGGAAGGAGGATGTCACAGCTATAGGTAGGCGTAGAAGATTGGGAGTTTCCAGAAAGCCACATGTGCCTCTGTTTTTCTTTTTTGCAGTTTTTGGCCAGGGCTGGGTTTGAACCCGCCACTTCTGGCATATGGGGCCGGCCCCCTACTCCTTTGAGCCATAGGCGCCGCCCTCTGTTTTTCTTTATGCTGTGGGCAAAGCTCGGCTATTTCTAAGAGAGAACTATTTACTTGGCGAGGAGTCTTGGGCACTTAGCTGAGAAGTGCTTTTCTGAATACAAAATAAGTAAAGAAAATTGGATTCCTTGGTTAAACCTGATGACCAGTGGCCATCTTTGGATTCTCCTGCCATTAGCTCTTTGGTGATAGGGATTGCAAGCCCACCAGCCTCTACCTTGGTTTTATATCCTGTGCCACTTCCAGCTTGGTGTAGGATGTAGCCAGCAGTCCTCAAACTGTGATGTGCAGAGAACTGTCTTGGAGCCCTGGAGAAGTGTAGATCCCGGGGTCCTGCTCAGGGAGTCAGATTAGGTAGCTCTGAGAGGTGTCTAGGAATCTGGATTTTTAGCCTTGAGGTCTGTGTGCAGAGGGCTCAGACCATGGTGAGCAGGGCTGAGCCGTGAGCCGCTTCAGGTAGGGTCTCTGGGCCTCAGCAGCCCGTGGCCCTCTGCTGGGAGTCTCCTCTGTCAGCACCTCGTCCAGCTCGTCTCTTTCTGTCCAGGTGGACAGCTTTATGCTGTTTTCCTGGGGGAATTTATGAAAAAATTCGATAACTGCGGGCGGCGCCTGTGGCTCAAAGGAGTAAGCAATGGGTTCAAACCCAGCCCTGGCCAAAAAGTGCAAACCCCCCCCCCAAAAAAAACAAAAAAAAAAACAAAATTGATATCTCAAACCTTGGTTTCCACCAAGTATAGTCTCCAAAAAATTAATTCCCTAAGTCTGATCTTCCCCATCTACAGAACACAGGCTGAGGCTGGACATTTCTGAATTTTCTTTCCCCAGTGTTGATATTCTATGCTGGTCATTTAACAAACATTTAGCAACTAAGTAAAGAAATAAATCAATACATACATATCCCATGTTTTATATGCACACGGATGTCATAAGTTTTAGGCTCACACACATACACCATGTCTTACAAGCACATACTTACCCTGGAGTACATCTTATGATGTGTGTATATTAATATGTCACGCACACATAGTAAGTATGTGATGAGCTGTAAGGGTGCACGTGTGTATGTGTGCGTGTGTGTGTCTGTCACCATACGCACACGGAGAGGCTGGGTACAAGAAGAGTTGCTGGTGTTCCCCTGCCTTCCAGACAGGGAGCTGCCTTCCTGCCCAGGTTATTCTGATTCTTAATAAAGTGTGAGAGCGTTTTGCTGGAGTCAGCAAGCTGTGGGAGGAAGCAGAGAAGGAATCAGATAAACGGAGGTGACACTGGACAGGTGCAGGGGAAGCATCCACAGCGGTGTTAATCAATAGGCCCCCCAATTCCATGCTTAGGAACATTATGGGTTATTTGCATTTTTAAATTATAGTGGAATCGCCAAGTAGTAGAGTTCTAGAATTAGTCTACATGTGATGGTGGAAAATGTTGGCAGCTGTTTGGTTTTAAGTAGTACGCTGGTCGAGGTGAAGGGTGTATATTATATGTCATGTACACATATACTTACTATGTGTGCATGACATATAAGGACTTCTAGGACCAGGACTTGTAACCCAGGTACAATATAAGACATTGCACGTGAAGCAGCCTGAGAAACAGCCTTGGCACTCTGTGGGCCGGGTGGTGTAAGAAGTCTCAGAGATCCGTGCAGAGGGAAGCTGTGCACTTGGATAAAGTTACCTGGGAAGGGCTGGACCTAAACTGGGCTCTGGGGAAGGACAGGGAGATGGGCATTGCAGGGTGGAGAGGAGAAGGCTTGGGAGAAAGGATGGGCATAATCCAGTTGGGCCAGGCTGGCCAGGGATCCGGGGACTGTGGGAAGGAGGCAGAAGGCTTATGTGAAAGTATAGGAGAGACAGTTGGCCCAGTGGGCTGCGGGAGGCTGAGGGACCATGTGAAATCCAGACGGAAGACAGCCCCGGCCCAGTCAGCCACATCTGTCCTAAGGGCCGGCAGCGGCCAGCCCGACGCCCATTTGTGCTGGTGAGCCAGCAAGTTCCACAGCAGACGCCCTGGAATTCTTTATCTGGTGTTTTGTTTGGGTCTCCAGTGGTGTGTGTGGGAATTATTTGGGTTGGTTTCTGGCAGGGTGACTCTGAGGTTTGCATTGTGAGGGTTGAAGAGTGAGGATGGTTGAAAAGTAACTGCCAGTGGATGGCAGAACAGAAGGCCCGAGTCAGCGTCACCAGGCTTTGGGGCCACCCCCATTCTGGCCACGTAAACGGCCACATCGCTCCCGTTGCTGGGCTTCTAGGAAGTGCAGACGAGATGGGCAGTGCCGGGAACAACAACAGCCCTGGTTTCAGGAGCATTTGTGTCGGAAATTGTTCTCTGTCCTGTGCTGCTGTGGGGGCCACTTCTAGGACATAGAAAGTGCTCCTTTTCAGCGGAGTTGTCCTTTAAGGAGAGAGTATTGCCGTGTCATTGCTGGACAGCTTGTGTTTGACCAGTGGTTTCAAACTTTTGTAATAAGGAACTCTAGCTGTTGTAACAGATTCCTCTTATTTTATTTGTTTTTGGTGTGAGATCATCTTCTCACATCCACATGTGTATCTGTTCATTCAAGTGAAACAGGTGTGTAGTGCGTTAATGGCCGTGTGTCACGGCAGTGCGACACAGCAGAGCGTGTGCAGGCTTTGAACCAGCTAAAGGCGCCATTTGCAGTTCTCTGTCATGCAAATATGGGGTGTGTGACGCGGATCACAAATGCAAAGGGAAATAGAGCGTAAGCGGTGTCTGCTGAGCAGGCCATGACCTCACTCGGCACCTCGGACTCTCAGCTCTGCAGCTATTCTCAAGATTCCTCAGACTGTCACATCCCACAAAATTCCTGCAGGAGGTCACTTTGGCTTTTACGAAGCCAGCATTTCCTTCAGTCACAGAATGACTAAAACCACATTATGATTGGCGAGAAATGTAAAGCATACCATGCAGTTAATTTAAGTATAGTTATGTGTACAAAGTAATAATGCATGGACAGAGGGACTCTGTTACTGATTCCCAGGTCTTCTCCTCTAACAAGTCAGAGGGTTGAGAGCACAGCCATGGCTTGGTGGGGTCTGGAGTTTTCTTTTATTGTATTTTTTTGAGACACAGTCTCATTCTGTCACCCTGGGTAGAGTGCAGTGGGATCATCACAGACCCTCCTGCCTCCTCCTCCCTAGGCTGAGACTACAGGCACATGCTCTAGGACTGGGTTGCTGTTGTATTTTTTGTAGAGACAGGATCTCACTCTTGCTGAGGCTCATCTGGAACTCCTGAGCTCCAGGGACCCTCCTGCCTTGGCCTTCCCGAGTTCTGGGATCACAAGTGTGAGCCACCGTGCTCAGCCCGGAGTTCTCTCACTCCTAATGAAGTGGCGTTCTGGGTCATTCTTGCTTTGTCCCTTTTCATCTGAGGAAGCTGGTGGCTCGGCATCAGACCGCTTGCTAGCAGAGAACTCCTGATCTGCGTTGAAGCATTTGCTCCCTTTACTGCGACTGAGCGAGCATCAGCGGTAGACCAGACCACTTCCAACAGCAGCTCTGTTCCCCTCATGTCCCCGCCCCCCCGTGCTGTGCCGGGGGGGTGGTAGGAGCTTCCCATTTTGCCGTCTTTAGTAGGAATAGTAACTTTCAGATCAGGGCCTTGGCCGACGAGCGACTCCGCTCTGGGCAGGCCGTGAGCTCCTTGTCACTTCCAGCTTGATGCTGTTAGATATTTTTTCTAGCAGCAGCAGCTCAATGGTTCTAACACACAATTATTTCATTTCCACGCCATGTGGCTGCGTGTGGACTTGCAAAGTCTCACTTTTTCCTGGTGTAATCGGGGAATAGCGAGAGCCACACTGTGGATCACTGAGAAGACGCAGGGAACACGCACGTGAAGTCCTCGCACGGTGCCTGACACGCAGCAGAGATTTGGAAGAATAATCCAGCCCTGTGTCTGCACGACAGGCCCGGACCGTAGGAAAAAATGCCTCATCCTGACTGATTCGGATTCTGCATTTCTCGTCTTCTCAACCAATTCGCGAAAACCTTCCCGGAAAGAACATTCTGTTCTGTCGACTTCTTTTGTGGGGCAGATTTTGCAAATAACCCAACACGCTTGTGCCGTGGCTGATGATGCTAAGCCCGCCCTGGTGCCTAATTCACTTTGCTCACTGCCCACCGCAGTCTTCACTGCATTCTCCTTCCTCACACTGGTAGGTTTCCCCCCATAAATATAACACATTAGAAAATCAAGTTGGTGAAAGCCAACGCCTACTTAGGGTTGGGGTTTTTGCCTTTATTTACAGGAATACAAAGCAAAAAACAATTCTAGCGGAACTTGTTGCCATCTGCCTCCGGTCCAGGTTAGAGCGAAGTGGAAGGCACGCAGGGCAAGAAGACAAAGAGGAAATGCCTGGATTTTAAAGGTGCTTGCAAGTTGGTTACATTGGCGTTTTTAGTGACAAGGAGGCTGCAGTGATTCCAGAGACAGTCGTGGGAAACAGCCTTGGGAATGTGAATTTTTCTTCAGGAATTGCGTGTTATTTGAAAACGGCCATGTCAGAAGGAGGTAGATGGTGGGCAGATTTGTGGGCAGATAGGTAGATTTTTCTGCGTACATCAGAACTGCCGGAAGGTGATAAAGATGGGAGATAACTTGGTTTGACCAGCGCAAGAGGGGCCAGCTACGCCCAGAGCTCGCTGTGTGGACTGGCTACTCAGCAATAAATCAGCAGCGGATGGAGAGAGAGGAGTGTGGGGAATAGGGCTGCATTACGTGACATAAGATAGAATCATAAAACGTGCAGCCGAGGGGCCGTTAGAGAACGTTTGTTCCATCCACATCATTTTCCCAATGAGGAAACGGAGGCCCGAGAGGTGCATGGATTTCGCAGGACCAGCGGTTGCTGGTAAAGCTCAGGGTAGGACCTCGTCCAGCATGGCAGCTTTGTGGTCTCCAGAGATGTGTGGGGTACAGGATGGCCGAATTTGGCTTACTGTCAATTGCTGAGCTTTCTGGTCACTTTTCACAGGTCAGAATTGTGGTGTGTTCATCTTTCAAGCTCTTGTGCAGCAAATCCTGGTGTTTCTGTGGGAAGCTGGCAACCTGGGTTTATGTACCAGGGCTGCCTTCTTCTTCATTTTAACTTAATATTGAGTAAAAGGAGAAATAAGCAACAAATTAGTGATGTGGAGGGTTTTTTTGACCCCCAAATTTGGAGAATTGGAAGGAAAAAAAATGAAGGCCGTTTGCCTTGGCAATTTTCAGAAGTTAACCACACAGCTATTTCAGTAGACTTTATTTTTCTGGATTTTTCTTGAGAATATAAGATATGGTGGACATAAAAATATAGGTATGAAATCCTCTTTCCTTTTTTCCTCCTCTAGTTGGGCATTATGGTTCTTGAAGACAAGAAGAAAAAAAAATACCCATGCATTTAATTTACTTAAAAGACCCTCAAATGTACTTTTCCTTAGGAGATGTACTACATTGAAATTCTCTTACTCAGAGGCTCTGATGTTTTTAAATGAAAAAGAAAACCAGTTAGTGTATAAATATCAAAGAATAGCTTCTTTGACTCAATCCCTGCTTGCCAATGTGCCCTTTTATGAGATAGGGTCATTTGTCATGTGGAAAAGCAGGATTAATTAACTGTGGAAAATGTACCAAGTATGGAAACTGTGAGTTCTAAAATATTTCCACATAAAATACGGGAAAAGAAGTACAGATGAGCCTAGAAATCAGTGTGACATTTCTTTTTTCTTCTGAGGGCTTAAAAAAAAATCTCTCCATCACACAAATCAAACAGTCTATTATACACACAGTCTTCCCATATGTCTGACATGTAAACAGACGAGGAATGTACTTCATTTCCACATAAATTGTGTGGTTTCGAAATTCAGTTCTGTTCACCCTTGAACTCCGGCGAACATGTCACTTGTGGGCCTAACCGGATGGCAGGACTTTTAATGGGAGGAATTGGGGAAGGAGAGAGCCACGGAATTTTGTAGCTCCTGAAAGAATCAAAACAAAACAAAATAAAAATCACTCTCAAGATCTCTACGGAAAAAATGAAAAAAAAATTCCAAAAGGAATTGCCCAAGAAAGGTGTATAAGTCACCGTGGCCTTGGGGAAGCCATCATCTGTGAGCCGCCTGGTCGCTCTGTGTTTTTACTCTATGTTTTTAGGTTGTTATTTACTCTGCTGTTGGATGAAATGAGGGTTTAGGTTGAATATTGCAACATCGTTCAGAAGACATGGTAACCATTTCAAAGATGAAAGGTACCTTGTACCTCCAGGTCTCTTTGTATACGTTTGATTCTTCTTAATAACATTAACAAAGATTCTATTTATTTGTAGTTTTCTTCTGGTTTCTGCAACAGCAGCATGGTCCACAATTTGAACTGTTTTCACAGATCATCAACTTGATTTGGGCTCGTGTGGTACGTGGGCTTATCCCCAGCTATTTCCGGGCCTGAACCTTAAGGGCAGATTTAATTTGGGGTAAAGGGATTAATTTAAACGAGAAATTTTTTTTCCCTGGCAGGTGAATAAAAGTGCTTTATAAACAAATAGGAAAGTACATTTTTCAAAGATAAAGGGCATGGGGATGGAGCTGGCGATTCTTCATTCAGTCAAGCAGCGTCAGGACACAACTCTCAAGGAGACCAGTGTTGTCACAGAGTGGTGACAGAAGCAATGTATTTTGTCCTCACCACTCTCCTCCCAAGTATTTTGTAGGTTCTAGAGTTAGTCTGTATGGTTCCAGTACAGGACATTGCAAAGAGAAACAATAGGCCCAGCAGGCATTGATCTCCTATCTCTTTTTGTTTTAATGTGTCAAGTTGCTGGTTTGACTGGTTTCCCCCACCCTCCTTGTGGGTTGCTCAGTTGCCAGTTCCAGCTGTGACGGTGTGTGTCTGTATGCAGTTTGCGTATGCTAAAGAGCCACACCCCTTGGACAGAAACCATACCATATGTAACAACAGCAAAAATCTGTATTACTGGGTTTTCGGTATTTACTGTTTTAGGAAAGAGACGTGATTATCAGAAATATTTGGGGGCAATTCCAGGCTTTTTGGTAAACATCAATGAATCAAAATATAGGATGATCATTTCTCTGTTATAGGAAAAACTGGGTGACCAAAGCCTTGTGAAGTTCCTGGCCAAAAATAAATAGATAAATAAGTAAATAATTTGGTGCTTGATGCGTTCTGATCTCAGTCAGTTGAACCAGACTGCTTGAGTTGGAATGCCAACCCCGCCTTTTATTAGCTAGCTACACATCGTTGAACATTTATTTAACTTCTTTTTGCCCCCGTTGTTTGTAAAGTTGGGATAATTATTACTCTTACATTATTAGGTTATTGTGAAAGTTAAATGAGTTGGTACCTGCAGGTTGCTTAGAGCAGAGATTGGTTACAGTCCTTGATAAACATCTTACAGCGCTGCTCTGATTACTTCTTCTGTTACTACAGCAGTGCCAGCACCAATTGCGGACACCTCTTACTGTAAATGGAAAGCTGTTTCCACAGCACAGGGAGCATCATCAGATGGTTATGCTTTAAAAACTGAGCAGTGAGCAATTTCATCTGTGCATCTTATCAGACTGAGCTTTGGTGTAATGTAGAGACAGAACTTTATCAAACAACAAACAACAGAGTTCAGCCTCCTATCTGGGTCAAAGAAGAATTTAAATTGAAATTATATGTTCCTAGGGGATTTGCAAAGGCAAATGATTTTTGAGGGGTCTAATGAAATACAAACAGACAACCCCATAACACTAAACTGACAAATGGTAAGTTAAAACTCTCTTGCAAACACGTTATTCTTCAAGCCAGATTTCATTAGCCTGAGCCTTAATAATATCAGTGATCACCTATTCCTTAAGGGGGCTTATGAAAATTAATCCTGGTAAAGAGTTTCTGGAGGTGTAACAGCCATGTAAAATAGTATTTTATTTACATTCCATTGCAGATCTGTGCCCAATGTAATAAATAAGTTATGCTAACTGCATGAAAAACTAGATGCTTAAAATATAAAGGTCTGAAGAAAATAAAAGGGGAAATTCAAATGCATAGTATGGTTTATAATGCCAAAATTTTAAAATACACAGCATATTCACAAAACTCTATGATTTTTGTGGTGCCTTCCCCTGTGAGATGGAGTATTCTCAATTCTACTTTATTTGCCGAGAAATGGATGAAGAAATACATTTTCAAGCCCACTTACAGATTAGGCAGATATTTAAAGTCTTTGAAATGCAGATATAAAAAATAGGAATTGAGTTAATTATCTGACACAGGACTACTGATAGTAAACATTTTTTTTCTTTTGAAACACATGGTACAACTTGCTGGGTGTACACATTCCTGCACCAGATCATGATAGAGGGAGAAAGGACAAAGAATACTAGCATTAATGTGGACGTGTGTCCAAGGATACAGACATACCTGAGAAAGTTCTTAACATTTTTTTCTTTGATTTGGGAGATTAAAAAAAATTTTATTCCTAAATATTCCTCAACAAGTATATTGAATATCAATCATTCATTTACTCAACAGTGTTTATTACATGCGATCGTGTACCAGGAACCATTATAGGTGCTCTTAGAAAATAAAGCAGATAAAACTCCCTTTATTTAAGAAGACCTAGTTCTTAAGGGGGGAGTAGGAATGATTTATCCTAGTTAACATATATTCCTAGGATTTTATTTTCTTTGTTGCTATTGTGAAAGGTATTGGATCTTTGATTTGATTCTCAGCTTGACTATTGGCTGAGTAGTATAGGAATGCTACTGATTTATGTCCATTGATTTTGTAACCTGAGACTTTGCTGAATTTATCTATCAATTCCAGGAGTCTCTTGTCATAATTGCTGGGCTTTTCTAGATACAAGATCATATCATCAGCAAAGAGTGATAGTTTGACCTCTTCTTTCCCCATTTGGATACGTTTTGTTCCGTCTCTTGCCTGATGGCTCTGGCTAGGACTTCCAGCACTATGTTGAATAGAACCAGTGATAGTCGGCAACCTTGTCTGGTTCCAGCTCTGAGCAGGAAGGCTCTCAATTTTTTCCTTTTCAGTATAATGTTGGCTGTGGGTTTGTCACATATGGCTTTTATAATTTTGAGGTATGTTCCATCTATGCCTATTTTTTAAGAATTCTTATCACAAAAGGGTATTTGAATTTTGTCAGATGCTTTTGTAAGCTATACTATAAGGCTATCATAATCAAAACAGCATGGTACCAACACAAGGACAGAGACGCAGATCAATGGAACAGAACAGAGAACCCAGATAAAAAATTATCCTCATTTCTCCATCGGATCTTTTACAAAACAGACAGTAGCATACACAGGGACAAGGAATGCCTGTCCAATAAATGGTGCTGGAAAACTGGATACCACACATAGAAGATTGAAACAGGGTCCATACCTCTCACCACTCAGAAAACCTAACTCATGGTGGATGAGCCTTAAACCCTAAGGCATAAAACTATAACAGTTCTAGAAGAAAATGCTGGAAAAACTCTTATAGTTATCAGTCTAGGCAAAGAATTTATGAAGAAGACCTCAAATGCAATCATAGCAGCAACAAAAATAAATAAATGGGACCTGATCAAATTACAAAGCTTTTGCACAGCCAAGGAAACAATCAATTCACAACCTGAAGAACGGGAGAAAATATTTTCATGTTACACATCTAATAAAGGGCTAATAACAAGAATCTATGAAGAACTCAAGCAAATCAGCAAGGCAAAATGAAATAGCCCCATTAAAAAGTGGGCAAGTGGGGTTCTGCCTGTGGCTCAATGAGTAGGGTGCTGGCCCCATATGCCGGAGGTGGCAGGTTCAAACCCAGCCCCGGCCAAAAACTGCAAAAAAAAAAAAAAAAAAGCAGGCAAATGACATGAATAGAAACTTTTCAAAAGAAGATACTAATGGCCACCAAACATATGAAAAAATCATCAATGTTTCTAGTTACTAGAGAAATGCAAATTAGAACCACAATGAGGTATCATCTAACTCAGAGAAAATGGATTTTATCAGAAAGCCCAAAACAACAGATGTTGGGGTGGATGCAGAGAAATTGGAACACTTATACACTGTTGGTAAGACTGCAAGCTCTTACTACTTACATGGAAAGTAGTATGCTAATACCTCAAAGAACTAAAAGTGGACCTCCCATTTGACCCAGCAATCCCACTATTGGGTATTTACCCAAAGTAAAAAAAGACATTTTATAAAAAAGACAGGGCACTTTTCATAATTGCAAAGATGTGTAGACAACCTAAGTGGCCATCGATACATGAGTGGATAAATACAATGTGGCATATGTAGACCATGGAGTGAAATGTGGCATATGTAGGCCATAGAGAAGTGAACTAATAATTCTCATATTAACTTGGATGAACTGGAGACCATTCTTCTAGGTGAAGCATCACAAGAATGGAAAAGCAAACACCACAAATGCTCACTATTGAATTGGAACTGATCCATCAACACTTATGAGCACATATGGAAATAACACTCCTTGGAAATCAAGCAGGTGGGGAGAGGAGCAAGTTCACAGCCAACGGAGACAGTGAGCACTGTGTTGATGAAGGGACACTTACAACCTTGACTCAAACTGTACAAAAGCAGTTCGCGTAACCAAAGTGTTTGTACCCCTGTAATATTCTGGAGTAAAATAGTTAACCTCTAGGGGCCAGGCACCTCACGAATCTGACGAAGCATGGCCAGGTATGACTTTACAGGAATCTAGAGCGTCTAGAGCGTCTTAATGATGACGCTTGGTTCTCAGCCCTGCTGTTGGGGACTCTAGGGGTGGGGAGAGGTAGGAGATCACAATACATGTCTCTTGCCCTCCAGAAGCTTGTGGTTTAAAAAGATAAATGAGATACTTTGCTAAGAAGAATATGTTCTAGCTCCATCCATGTAAACATGAAAGAGGTAAAGTCTCCATCTTTCTTTAAGGCTGCGTAGTATTCCATGGTATACATGTACCACAATTTATTAATCCATTTGTAAGTATCTCAAGAATGGAAGAAAAAGTATCCAATGTACTCAGCCCTACTATGAAGCTAATTTATAGCTGTCATATGAATGTTATAACCCAACTATATCACAAGAATATAGGGAAAGGGGCAAGGGTAGGGAGTGGGAGGGGACGGTGGGGCAGAGGGAGGGTAATTGGTGGGGCCACACCTGTGGTGCATCTTAGAAGGGTACAGGCAAACCTTGCTAGATGCAGAGTACAAATGCCTTCATGTATGACGGAGAGATTGCTGGGAGGGCTAAGTTAATCAGGTTGATGAAAATGGTTAAGATTGTGTATGAAGACAGCACATTGTTCACCTTGATTGCACTGTTGTACACAACTATGATTTAATGATAAAGATAATAAAAATAAATAAATAAATAAATAAATTTGGTAGAGATAAACATAACAGTTTTTAAAATACTATTAAAATGTTGGATGGAGAATTTATGATTTGATAGGAGCTTTTGGAAAAAGGATGTGGAATTTATTATTGACACAAAAATCTCAAGGCACGAATAAAAGGTGCAATGAAAGGGTCATGAGGTGATATAACTAAAAATGTAATTATTTATGGGCACTAAGTTATTACTGATAAACTGTAAAAATCTGGTGGAATACTTGAAGAAATTAAAGAGATTTAACTGGAGTGCAGGAAGATTTATACAAGTTATCATATGTTGTAAGATGATTATTATGTGATAAAAGAATACTATTTTTCTCTGTTGAGCACATGCTTTCCTCATTTTTATGGGTGTAGATATGAGAATGAGCAATTTCACTAGCAAAAGCCAACTTGGTACCAATCTCAATTGCCATATATCGTAACATTGCGAGGTAGCGAGTGAGTCTCCTGTAACTGAAAGGTTAGACCAAATTTTGGGTGGTTTCACTCAACTTTGATTTAGAATTTTTAACAACACACCGGGTCCAGTTTTCTCATCCTTCACTAGATTGACTTTTAGTACAGCTTTATTATTTTAGCGAAAATAATTTTTATAATGATCAAAGTTTTAAAAATTAAAAATTACTCAAGTGGCCAGGTTTCCTGTTTGTTCTGGGAAATCACACAAGCTTCATGTTTATTTTATGCTGGTCTCTGACTTGAAGCAGGTAGTGGCTGCAGGCTGGGGCAGGCCATGTCAGCCGGGCTTTCCATATGAAAGACATTGTCCAGTATTGCGCTCTTTCTGTTCAGTTTCACATTACATATAACTAGCAAAGAACCGATAGTTTAATCTCAAGCTGCCTAATCCCTGTGGCAGGTGTTAGACAAGTACTATTTGGTATTCCATTGAATTAGTTTGCCAGGAATGCCATAACAAATGCCACAAATGGGGTGGCTTAAATAACAGAAATGTATTTTCTTGTACTTCTAGTCTGGAGTTTAGAGACCAAGGCCTCAAGGCTCCAGTTTCTTCTGAAGCCTCTCTCCTGGGCTTGCCCAAGACCCCTCGTTACCCAATGATCCTTGATCATTGTTCCTCTGGGCAACCCCGTTCCTAGGGTCTCAGTTTGTCCAAATTTCCTCTTTTTGTAATGACACCAGTCAGTTAGGTCAGGGTCAAGCCTAGTGGGCTCATTTAACTTCATTATCTCTCTAAAGGCCCCATGTCCAGATGCAGTTACATTCTGAGGGACTGAAGGTTAGAGCTTGAACATACAAATTTTAAAGGAACACAATTCAGACCCCAACATCTACCGAACACAGTTTTCTTTCTACTTTTCTCTAATTCTGAAATATTTGTCTGTTGTTATTTTTTTAATTAATTAATTTATTTATTTATTTTGCAGTTTTTGGCAGGGGTCAGGTTTGAACTCACCACCTCCGGCATATGGGTCTGGCGCCCTACTCCTTTGAGCCACAGGCGCCGCCCTGGATTTGCTTTTCTTTTCTTTTCTTTTTTTTTCTTTCTTTCTTTTTGAGACAGAGCCTCAAGCTGTCACCCTAGAGAGAGTGCCATGGCATCACAGCTCATAGCAACCTCCAATTCCTGGGCTCAAGTGAGTCTCCTGCCTCTGCTTCCCAAGTAGCTGGGACTACAGGCTCCCGCCACAACGCCCGGCCATTTTTTGGTTGCAGCCGTCATTGTTGTTTGTCGGGCCCGGGCTGGATTTGAACCTGCCAGCTCAGGTGTACATGGCTGGCGCCTTAGCCTGTTGAGCCACAGGTGCTGAGCCTGGATTTTCTTTTCATGCTCATGGCGATCGTTCTTATTTTTGGCTTCCCTGTCACCCAGGATTATTTATATTCCATTTCCTATTTTGCTACCAGAAGAAAAATAGCCACGAGCATGGAGCATGGGTTTTCAGATCTAACACTGCACCTCTAAAATTCCACCTGTAATCCTGTGTTCATTATGCTCCATTTTCTTTCAAAGTGTTATCTCTGCTACCAGATCCATTAAAAATCAGTTTTCTGCTTGTGCAAAATATCCTTTTCACACTCAGTTGCAGTAATGCTGGCTTGATCTTTTTAGGTACTGGGATATCATGTAGAGTTGTGGGTTCTTCATACTCTTCCTATTTGTTTCTCTAGTTTATATCTTAACTAACTCGTTTTCTTATGTGACTTTTCTCATGAGCTTAAGAAGAAGAGTATCCATTTCTTATAAATACTTTTCTGTCTCGATAATGACAATTTTAAATTATTTTCAAATGAATAAAATATTAATTTTTCTGCACATAGTATAGGAATAACTACACAGAAGACAAAGACATATATAACTAATGACCTACAAAGTCCATGATTCTTATTATAAGTTTAGAAACTATGTTTTTCTTATTTTTAATTTTTCGCCTATTTTTGGAAATATTATGTGGTTAGAATAATTAAATTTTTCCCCCCTCCAGTTCTGAAGGATTTAATTGCAAATGTAATTTGTTAAATTACATTTGTCCTAAGAAGCAGTGCCTAGGGTGGCCTGTGCCTGATCAAAGCTCTTGAGTAACTTGAGTATGTTTTTCTTTTTTAAAAAAAATTACAGAACAAGTTTGCAGTATGGAATTATGTGCTTAAAGAGGTTGAATTATGACAGAAAGGAACTAGAAAGAAGACGGGAAGCAAGCCAACATGAAATAAAAGGTAATATGTCTTTCTTTTCTATGAAATTCCTTTTCTCCAGAGTTTTTAGCTTTCACCTTTATGAACCTAAAATGGTATATGTTTTACAATGGTAATTATGTAGCATAAGTCTTTAGCTGATGATGATTTTTTCATTACTTTTCTAATTAAAATGTAGAAAATGATAACAGCCCATTCTAGGGTAAAGAAACCATTAGAGGCATGTTTTTTTTATTTTTTGAATAGAAATTTATCCCTTGGTGATACTGGTATAATTAAATAAATTACAAAGGAATTTTATAGAAATTTTATAAGGATTTCTCCTACAAACTAGACTAGTCCTTTAATAATTTTAACTGGGAGTTAATTTAGGATCATTGTTAAGTGCCACGACTTCTGTGCGTACAAAAAAATGTTTTATTTGAATAGCAAGAAGAGACACTGTAGTGTAGGTTTATTGGAAAAATATTGTATTTAGTAATTAACCATCTCAATTTTGAGAGGTACCTTAATATCCAGATTTAAAAAAGGTTTTAAAGAAGAACATGTTAGATGCTATACTTGTTAGAGATCATTATTGCTGTTGCTGAAGAGTAAATGGTTGGATATAAGGTATAATATCTGAAGGCCTTTCGAAAAAAATAATCTACTTTTGTTGTTTGAAGAAGAAAAAAGGCCCATGAAAGAAAATATCATCAAGAATTTTAAGGAAAATGTGTATATTGAACTACTTACCAGTTATATTTCCATTTCTTAGTACCCAAGGAGTGGGCATGTGCAAACACTATCAGATTCAGTGGGCATCCTTACATTACATTAATTTTTCAAAGTTAGGCGTGAGTCTCTGTAATCGTCTTCACTTCTTTTAAGACTTACTTACTTTAGATAAGAAAACAGTACATATTACATGTCATCACCCTCCCAGTAGTAAAATTTAACACTGTTGATTCTTTATCCAATATTACCTACCTTACTTAGGCTTTTATCATTTCAATATGTGATAAATAATGCCAGAAATTCCTGTTATTTTTTGCAGTTCGTGGACAGTACATTAGTTATAATAGAAGGGGCTTGAATGTATGTGAAATTGATTGGTTAAAAATATTTTCTGCATGTGGTCTCTGGAGCACAGACAGAAACACAGTGGAATTCTTGTAACACTTCATTTGACTTACTACTTAGGAGCAAGAAAGTGTTCTTCCATTATCAAAATCAAGTTGTTTGATTTCACTTTATGTGGGGGCTCCAGGAAATTGCAGATTGTTTTCAGTTCATTGTTGTTCAGCTGAATTGAAATCAGGGAACTAATGGATCCCAAATAGACCCCAGAAGGAAGTCTGCATTTGACCAAACAAAGGATGTTTTAGTACACAAATCTATTTTACCCATGGGAAACCACTTTCTAGTTTTCTTTCTCAAGAACTTTTTCCAATTAGATTTTATTATGCCTAGCCTCACCACATGAAAAGCTTCACTCACTGACAAATGTAAAGGGGAAAAATTACCTACTTGGCCCTACACCAAATGCTATATTGCTATTTGGCAATTGCTAGTTAGAATGTAGCCCCAAGAAGAAATTGCTGTGATTCACTGTGATTATACTGAAACAGCTCCATATGATAAGTAGCTGTGAGTGAGATCACAAACAGCCTGTTTCCTACAATGGATCTGATGACATTTATAGGAGTAACTACCAACTCTGGGTAGGGGGTCTCTGTTATTATATGAAGTGTTAATTAACCTTGACCTTAATGAACAATTTTCTGAGGTGCGAAGACCAAGTGAATATCAAAAATATGCTAATATTTAATTCGTTGCTAGGAAACAAGTCAACACTGATGTCTAAGCATTTATTGTTAGGTCAAACAAATTGTCCTACAATGCTTTAAAGTTGAGGCATCCATTATGCTTGGACACAGATTAATAGAATGCAATCTAATTTACAGAATTTTTAAAAAGGGTATATTGTTCCAAAGGGGAAAAGTTTGGATTTGTGCTTCATTTTCCTTCACTCCATAAATGGATTACTTTATATATTTGATCACTCTTAAATACAGGTGTAACAGTGGAATTTTTAATGGGCATGTATGAGTATTTGCAGAAGGATGATGACTCCATAATATGTTTTACACCATTAAAATATAAACCCAGCCCCCAACTCTAGAAAAAACAAATACTTCCTGTTCAAAAATCCATCTAAAACAAAGAAAATTGGACATTTTTGTTGTTTTTTAAATAGCCCATTGATTTAAGAAAATGTTGTTTTAGTAAAATTAAGTGAACTATTGCTTTTATCCATCCATACCTCTCCAGCCTTTGAAGTGCAAGTGTCCGGTAACTAGAGGTTATGAAGGATCAGTTAATATCCATAACATCTGATAATACTGCCAAAATATAATACCACCTGACTCATTTTCTGAGTTCTAAAACTTCTGTGGAATAAGCTACTGAAACCACAGAGGAAAATGTCTCTGCACTCGGATACTGACCCAGGGTGGCAGTGAACACGTCGAAAATAAACTTTCCAAATATAGTAAAGATCACTAAAGAAATCCTTTGCTCCACAGAAGACATGGGGGAAAAAGAGGCAAAACTCTGAGGGGATGATAAATGTCTGACTTCTTGTGTGTGTTAGGAAAATAAGTGACAAAACGGCAAAGTTTAATATAGCTGGAATCAATAGGTTAAAAAAATAATTAAATAGAAATTTGAAAAATAGAAAGTGTAAAAATTTCAAAACTCAATAGATAGTTTAATTTTAGAAGAGACATTTCATAAAATAAAGGTAGATCCATTGAAAATTTCTGGTCTGAAATAGGAAAATAAACACAAGAATAAAAGATAAAAACCATCATTCGGGACATACTGAACATGATAAGGTAAGTGAAAGAGAAACAATATTTGAAACTATTGAAGTCTCTGGTGGAGAATGTAAAAAAAAACCAAACTAGGGTATACAATAAGCCACAGATTTGTCACCCTACAAGAGATTAAAAAGGAAAAGGAAACAAAACACAACGCACTGTAGTAAAGTTGCTGAAAAACACGACCTCCATGCTCTAAAAATCTAAGAATCTGCCAGAGTAAATTCCACATTGCTTGTGAAAGAGCAACATAGAAGTCAGCCACGTTCTGTATTCTAGCACCGTGGGAGGCTGAGGAGGGTGGATTGTTTGAGCTCAGGAGTTCTTGAGACCAGTCTGAGCAAGCATGAGATCCCTTCTCTACTAAAAATAGAAAAACTAACATAGTCCAGTTCAGAGGTAGAGGGAAGCAGGAGGAGGCCGGGGGAGGAGGTTTGACAGAAGGAGAGGGGGCAGGAGGTGGGATCTCAATCAATGTCCACACACCCATGGTGTGGAACATGCTCCCTGGGTGAGGGCCTCTTCTACAAATAGAACTTTACACTGAAAGTGAAAACAGTAAAACGTAAAAATTGTACACCCATATTAATTTGAAAAAATGAAAAAATACTCAAAAAATAAAATAAATAAATACAAACAGAAAAACTAGCTGGGCGTTGTGGCGGGTGTCTCTAGTCCCAGCTACCGGGGAGTCGGAGGCAAGAGGATCACTTGAGCCCAAGAGTTTGAGGTTGCTGTGAGTTATGACACCCCAGCACTCTACCCAGGGCAACATCGTGAGATTCCTTCTCAAAAAAACAAAACAAAACAAAAAACCCCCAAAACCAACAACATAAGCTCCCTGGTGTTGGGGTGGTGCCTGTGACTCAGGGCGCTAGCCCCATATGCCAGAGGTGGAAGGTTCAAACCCAGCCCTGGCCAAAAACTGCAAAAAAAAAAAAAAAAAAAAGATACCTGGTGTCATTCAACCAAAATAATGTTATAAGAAAATGGAATGATGTTCTTTAAAATACAGACTCAAACTAACTTCTGAATTAGACGTGAATCTGCCCATCAACACTCTCAGACAAACAAAACCAGATAAACCAAATAGAAACAAAATTTTAGGATGTTTTATTTAGGCAAAAGGTCAATGATCCTAAAGATAATAAACAACATAGATAGGGTGGAGGAGAAGCTGGAAAACTGTGTGGGTGAATTTTATAATAATAAAATAATAATCTCTGTAAGTTTTCAATTTACTGCACAAAGCAGGAAGGGAGTAAATGAAACTAAATTGAAGGTCTTTGCATAATCTAGGAAATCATTAAAAGGCTCATTCATAGTCTAAGAAGGATGCATATCATAAGGTTTAAATTGACTAACTCACATGTAAACTAAAGGTAAGAAGCTAGTAATAGAGTACTAGAATAAAATAAGACAGCACATAATAAAAAGGCAAAAGAGAAAAGGAGCAAAGGACAGGGAGGACGAATATAAAGATGGTAGATTTAACTTAAACATATGAGTAATAATATTAAGTGGGAGTGGATGAAGGAAAAGACGTGAAAAAACATATTGAACACAGTGGACACACCTTAAATACAAGAACACAGAAAAGGTAGAAGTAAAAGAGATACACATACCAATAATAAACAAAGCTGCTGTGATTCTTCTGATAGAATATGGACTTTAAGGCAAGAAACATACTAGAAATACAAAATCATAAATGAGGAAGCGATAGCAAATTTATATGCATCAAACACACAGATTTAAAATATGAGAAGCAAAAAAAAATCAACAGATCTAAAGGTAGTAGATATTTTCATAATGATCGTGGGAGTTCCTGGTCAAGCCACAATGAAATACCAATTGTATTAGTTTGTTTGGGCTGCTGTAACGAAGTACCATGAACTGGGTGATTTACGCAATAGAAAACCACTGCTTCACATTCTAGAGGCTGAAAGTTTGAGATCAAGGTTTTGGCAGGGTTGGCTCCTTCTGAAGGCTGTGGGGAAGAGTCTGTTCCAAACTGCTTTTGGCAGTTTGCTGGCAGTCTGTAGTGCTCCTGGGCTCGTAAGACTCTCACCCTGATCACTGGCTTCATCCTCAGACAGTGTTCTCAACGTGAGCATGCTTATTTCCAAATTTCTCCTTTGAAGGAGGATTCTAGTTATATTGAATTAAGGGCCCACGCTAATATTAACATCATTTAAATTGATCATTTCTATGAAAATTCTATAACCAAATAAGGTACGTACTGAAGTTCTGGGAGTTTAGGGCGAACACAGTTCAACCAATAACACTGCAAATCTACCGTAATGGCTAAAAAGGACTAACAAAACACAAGTTCAAAGTGAAGAATACGAAGTACTAGTGAAGGTGTAGATTTCCATACATTACTAGTACAGGGCTAAATTGTGAGAGTGGAATTTGTTTAGCACTATCTTCTAACATTGGTTATAAGTATACTATGCAACGTAACAATTCTATACTTGTTATTTACCCAACTGGAATATGGACCTGTACAAAAATACACATGTCTAACAACACTCAAAGTAGCCCTATCCTTAAGAACCCAAAGTGGAATTCACCTGAATATCCATCATTGTGGCATAATCAGGCCACAGCATACTAAAGAAATAGCAATGAAAACAAACAAGCCACTGCTATTTGTCAAACACGGATGAATCCCATATTGAGTGAAATACAGACACAAAAGTGCATCATGTATGATTTCATTTATAAGAAGGTACAAAAAAAAAGCAGCTAAAAATATCAGGCAAAACAAATCTGTACTGAGAGTAGTCAGAATATTGGTTACTGTTGGGTGAGAGTGATGATTAAGAAGGTGCATGAGAGGACGTCTTTAGTGCTTTAATATTCTGCACAAGAAAACCTAAGTTGGTTATAAATAAATATATGAAGTCAAATTAATTATGCTTTCAAAAAATTAAACAATATAAAAATACATATCTTCTCAACCCCTATATACATTTCTGATTTTGCAGATAATTCAGATAAGAGAAAATAAACTTTGGAAGTTGAAGGATATTGCCAAAATTACTTTTCATACTTTTTCTGAACAAGTGTACAATTTTCATTCATTCAGAAAGAACCACTAACAGGAACCTTTCCTTTAATAGTGATATATATTTTTCTCTTTTCACAGGTAGGAAAAAATGTTTCAATTTTTTTTCTCATATTCCTTTAAGTTGTTTAAAATTATTCCTTTTCTATGGAATACTCTGGTCCTTCTGATTTTTTTACTGTTTTTTTATACCATTCTGCCAGCTCATAATGGGAAGAAATGGAAGAAAATAAATGATAAAATATAATTTCATACGTTTTTGTCTAAAAATGGCACAGGAAAAAAATTTCTCTAAAAGTTTTATTTTTAGAGAATAAAAATGAAAGTGCTCTGTACCTCAATAAAATACTACTTTCAAGAAAGAAAAAACAACTTGTGATTTGGGGGAAGTTCTTCAATTGTGTATTAATATGTGACGATTATAAGAAGGACTTTACCAAACAAATGTAATCAGTGTAACCTGGTTTCTTGTACCCTCAATAAATCCCCAACAATAAAATAATAATAATAATAATAATAATGAATTGATGATAGTATGGTATTGATTTATCAGGTCCCCATATTATCTTACTGTTCTTTTCTTATATACTTCTTCAGATGAAAAAAAGTTTCTTCTAGTCTATATGCAACATTTAAATAGAGGTTAATAAACACTTCTGAGGAAGGACCATATTCGTAGTAGAGTCTCATTTTGCTGTTTGCTGGTTATCAAGACGTAAGTAAGAAATGTCTCTGGTGGCAAAAACATTAAACTTTTAGGCGCAAGTATGAAAACAAGAAATACTTTGAGACATTGTATTCCATATGATTGAAGTACTGCACTGTAATTTTAATTGTAACAGACACTCTGAGAATGTCAACATTTTCTCTAGACTTACAAAAGGTTAGTTAGCAGAAAGTAATTACGCGCAAAGGGCGCCAGGTGCACTAGCGAGTGAATAAAACAACACATGCAGCTTGGCAAGATACCTAACGTTCTTTTCAGCCAGTGGTTCTCTAAAGCAAAATCCTGAAGCCTAAATAATACAATTCTTTCCCTAGATGTGTTGGTGTGGAGCAATGATCGAGTTATTCGCTGGATACAAGCAATCGGACTTCGAGAATATGCAAATAATATTCTTGAGAGCGGTGTGCATGGCTCACTGATAGCCCTGGATGAGAACTTTGACTACAGCAGCTTAGCTTTATTATTACAGATCCCTACACAGAACACCCAGGCAAGTTTCTTTTTTGCTGTAGTCTCAATGTATTTTAGTTGATAGAATGACAAACTAAACTTTTAGGAAAAAAAAAAACTGGCTATATATTCATGATTATTAATGAAATTAGCTCAACCTTTGAAATATGTCACTGGGGTTTTAATTTCAAGCCACTGGGTTCTAGCCAAAATGAAATCACAAAATTAAATAGAAAAAAAACTAGAGGTTATGTGGGCCAACCTCATAAAGCAAATTTTGCCAGATTCCCTGAAACAAAATCTCTGATAGATGGCCTCGATCTCTGCCCCACCGAGGGACAGTCATTTCTATTTACATGTCTGAATTATACAGGCACTTAGCATTTGGTATGCCAGTGATTCCCAAATCTGGATATTTACCTGAATCAATATTATTCCTTATAAATTAAAAATAAAAATTTCAACTTACATCCTACTCCTAAGAAATTAGACATCAAGAGACAGCTCACAGATATCCTTAATATCTGAAGTTTCCCCAAATGATAATAATAGTCAGGTTTGAGAGGTATCTACATAGATCTGATAAGTCGCAGTCCAACTTCACTTTTTAATTTTGTTTTCACATATTTCAAAATGTATTTAAAATACTGAATTGGAATAATGGAACAAAATGAAGTCAAACCTCTTCGCCTTGGACATTTACACAAGGTTATCCCTCTCCTGTCCACAGACAAAAGAAAAGTTGTGATAGCTAAAATTTATAATGAATTGTGGACATAAGGACTAAAAATCTTAAGAGCTCATAAATAAAACATGCTTTTTAATGCATTCTCAGATAAAGATAATATGTATGATTTTTTAAAAAGTGAAATGTGATTTCAGTGATGGTAACTATAATTTGATGCTTCAGGCAAGGCAGATTCTTGAAAGGGAGTACAATAACCTCTTGGCTTTGGGAACTGAACGGCGACTGGAAGAAGTAAGTCCTTACACATCATTCGAAATATAATAAAAATGGGGCAGCACCTGTGGCTCAAAGGAGTAAGGCACCGGCCCCATATGCCAGAGGTGGTGGGTTCAAACACAGCCCCGACCAAAAGCTGCAAAAAAAAAAAAAATATATATATATATATATATTTTATAATATATATAATATAAAAATATATTTTATATAATATAAAGAATATTATATATATTATTATATATAATACAAATGATGGAACACTTAGAGAATATAATGAAAATGATGGAACAGTCTTATTTTTAAGAAATAATGCATGGAAATTAATCATATGTTTGTTCTATGGGTAGACTAGAATTTTTCTCAGGATTATTCTTAAATATTGAATTGCATTACTCATTTAACTTGGGAAAGAGCTTAATGAGTTCACAAATATTATCATTTCAGCGGTTAGGAATGCCAAAAAGTAATTTAAATAGAAACTGTTTTATGATCTTTGACTGAAAAATATTAAGTAACATCTTTAAAAATTATAAGCAAGTAATACACTAATATTGATAAACTCAGCCTTCTAGTAAGGAATTTCATTATTTCTTAAACAGCATTGTATCTTCCCAGGAGATTTTAGGATAGTAAATGAAAAGACAGCCTAATTTCAATAAATGAAAGCTTTTCATTATTTTAGTTATTAATTCTAAGTTTTCCTTGAGAACAGATGTGTAACATTTTAACAGTCATAGGATTTGAAAACTATATTGAGTATAGGATTCCCTAGACATATGCATGTTTAAATGATTTGTAAAATAATAAACATTTAAGTAGCCTCCTAGATAAATGAATATAAAGAATATCAACAAACAATGTGGATTTATAGACACTTTAATAGTCCTTCTGAGTACTCTTCTTTCTTGAAGAAGTGAGAAGAAAGAGGTGAAAAATAGAGCAATGTATAATTCTATTTTGCCAAATACAGGTGTTTCTTTGCTATAAAGACAAGCCAGGGGCGGCACCTGTGACTCAAAGGAGTAGGGCGCCGACCCCATATGCCGGAGGTGGCAGGTTCAAACCCAGCCCCGGCCAAAAACCACACACACACACAAAAAAAACGACAAGCCAATATTGTGAATGAATTTAGTAAATCCTAAAATGAGGAAATAATTTAATATTCAAATAGGCAGGGAAGATATACTTGGTATTATAAAAAACCCATGTTGTTCCTTGTAGAGGAGATTATAGAAAGATAAGCTCTACAGTCTTGAACTCAGCTAACTGTTGATAAAGTCATACTCTTGTCCAATTGGGATAATGATTCACATTTTAATAATCTTAGGTAATCCTTAACTGATTTAGTTATAAGTTTTTTGACAAACTGTTAAGTTCTTATTCTAAATTGTTGATTCAAAAAAGGTGGTCATCAAAGCATAAAACACAATTTTATTATTCAACCTTCTATTCTCTTCCATTCAATTATTATTATCATTTTTTTTTAGCATGAGCAAAATAGACAAACAACTTTCCAAAACCCATAGCAAATTTATTTCTGGGGCTGTGCTGATCACATTCAGATTCCACTGAGCTAATGTGAGAAGTGCCAAGTGCTTGTAGGGAATTTGACTTCAACTAAAAGGGCATCTTTTAACCTTATCTTGTGAAAACTTCTCCCACATTATGTTGTTACTTGTAGTTTCTATTAACTTTTGGCAGTAACAATATGTGGAAAGAGCACAGAAAGACTGCCTGCCTTATGTTTAAGCCCTGAGTTCATGTTCATGTGTTATAGGAGTTGTATAGCTCCATAATATAATCCAGTGCTTTGTAGAATTGAAGAATATTTATGGTTAAAGCAATAATTCTTCTAAGAATTAAGAAGTCAGATAAGGCCACAACTGTGAAATTATGTTTCTTTTCTACATCTATAAACATTTTGAGGTCTAAAATAAAACCTGGCAGTTGAGAAGAACAGCAGACCTCACTTAACTTGTAAAATGAGTACCAAATCTAAGCAAAATTTAGATATTGATGATAAGGGTTCTAGAAGTGGATATACATTAATTATATTTAAGTGATTTTAATTTTGCCTGATTAAATGTCACTTACTTAATTATAGTAGTGTATGAAGAATACCTTATTGTATTATTCATTTATAACAATGATAATTTGAGCTGAATATACGCCTATCATTCTATACGCCAAAATGAAGTCAAATGAGGTAGGAAGGTAACCAAACTCATACTTGGCTATAACTTCGGAGAATAGTCCTTCCCTAGGTGGGAAATTTAGTGATATGAAAATACAAGATCTATTTGGAGTGATTAATAACTTTCTTACAATTAGACACAAAGAATAATATTAGTTAACTGCTAAATTACTTATTACTGCTTACCAGTTTAGAGGAAAATAATTGTACAAGTACTTCGTGTATACACAGAGAGGGGAAAGATTACTTTAAGATATAATAGCATCAGCAACCAGAATTACTTTTTTAAATGTAACTAGAATTACAATATGTTTTTAGTGGCATCCAAAGAACACATGTATGCATTAAAAGGATCATGTCCAGTCTGCACAGATTTTTCCACAAATAATGAGCTAATTCCGCATCACCTGAAATCACACAAATCACAAATTCAGAGTTTCTTCTGCATATTCTAGGCTGCAGTATCCATCACTAGGCAGGAGTTCTCCAATATAGATTTCTCAATCTCTATGTACAAACAAGTGATATCGTTCAAGTGTCTGATTCAAATGTAGTCCACTCAACAATAGATTGATTCTATTAAGTATATCATAAAACCAGCTGGCATAAAGTATAACAAAGTATATCCAATATTTCTTGTAGAAAAACTTGGGGGTTAAAGTTTTCAAAGATGTTACTACAGAAATGTCAAATCTTCGATCTGAAATAATAGGAAAAATTTTATAAAAACACTTCTGTATCAGATCTGTTACATTATCATTTTGGAATCATAGAACTCTCGAGGTAAAGCATAAGATCGCATCTATACACGGGACAGAATGAATGTAAGTCAGTCTGCGTGTTTAAGCATACAGCTTTGAACACCTGGGCTAGTTTACCTGTTTTCGTTACATTGAATTATAACTCTGTACCGGCAGAGTGATGACAAGAATTTTCGACGCGGATCGACTTGGAGAAGGCAGTTTCCTCCTCGTGAAGTCCATGGAATCAGCATGATGCCTGGGTCCTCAGAAACATTACCAGCTGGGTTTAGGTTAACCACAACATCTGGGCAGTCAAGGAAAATGACAACGGATGGTATGGTAGTTTTGCACTGCTGCATATAACATAAAAACTTACTTAGCAAAAGCTAGTGTAATTCTCTGCCCTTGCATAACTTTCTGGAATTATTATCTTGAATTGGTTTGCTCCGCTTGAAATTTACTTTGCTTTCATCAAAAACCAAACTTTTTTTTTTTAACTGCTAAATGCATGAATTCATGGCACTCACATTCTTAAAAATCATTTATAACATTCTAAAATGAACAATTTGGCTAATGTCCACATCCAGGAAGAACAGGAGACATTTGCATGGTTTGTGTTTCTTGAGTCTTCTAGTCCCCAAGTAAATAACTTGTTTACATGGGAGGTTGGATTTGGACTAACGGTTCAGAGTAAATGGAAATGACTTCTGCTGTTGCTCTATATGGTTAAATACTGCAAATTTTATATGTCATTGGAGAAATTCAGACTCATCAGATATCTCTACCTCTGACGAAGGCAGAAGGCCTTAAATTAACAAGCACAGCCATGAGGCGAGAATTAAACAAACACAAAACCTAAAATAGTTTCCCAATTAGTATTTCCTTCTGTGGACATTAGACTTGCGTTATGTACTTTGCAAAAGAAAGCAGTCATTCTGGAGGGAGATGACCTTGGAATGGGAGTTACAAAATTACTGCTGTTAAGGAAGCATTAAAGAAAAACAGCCCCACTCTCTTATGAAGATAATCACCTAGAATCAATCCTGCTATTCAAGCTGATAGCTAGCATGGCTCTTAAAATTAGTTGCAACATAAACTGGGATCTTTGATCCACATTTCTTACAACTTGTCAATATTGTGGAACATGTAAGCAAAATTCATGGGGAATTTAATATAATTACAATTAGCATAGTCGGTCTACAGTACCAGGAGGGAACCAAATCCACCATAATGAGTTCTCTAAGAGCTCTCTTTGCCCCCAAACCAGAAACGCCCTGGAGAGCCGCTCTCGTTACAGACGTCATCGGAGGAGGAAAACATAACAACTGAAAAAACCAGAAAGCTCAGTTGAATGACACTGGGATACATTTTCATTACTAAATTGATCTAGAGAAGAGGATGAGGAGTGGCTTATGTCTGAGAGAAAGAAGGTCTACTAATATGTTCAGGATCCCTTTATACAGGGAAAGTCAATCTTTCTCATTTGAAATCTTGTCCTCAATGATCCAAGTCCCTCTAAAGCCCTTTTCTCCGTTTGCAGTGGCTTCATCAAGATTGCAGAGGTTAGAAAACTCCACTGTTCGCACATACTCATGTTGACAAGCCCTCAAAGGAGGCAGCACTGCCCTGCTGTGAGTAGTTTTCCTCTGGCTGACAAAAAACAAGAACACAAAAAATAAAAAAACTAAAGAAAAAAGAAAAGAAAACAGAAACAATGGAACCTATCTAAACTAGTAGACTAGCCAATAGACACTATATTCTTTGAGATGGCCTAGCAGCACAGAGGTGAGAGACCCTTTGGCTACAGGGGGGAAAGGAACCTTCATGTCGTAATTCTTAACCTAAAGTTTCCTGTCACCGTCTGTCTGATGTGGTTTGAGGGCTGTCGGTTGGAAAACTGTCACGCGGTGACTACACACCCGTGGGTTGTGACCACACTCTTTTCTATTTTTAGTGGCATTTCACTTTGATTCCCATAGCACTTTATTAATGAGCATTTGACACTTAAAAATTATATATTTTACCCAAGGAAGCTGAAGTAGGTAGATAGTGATTTAAGTTCACAGAATCAAATAATGGCCGCAAACAGGAAAATGATTCAGATGTGATTGCATATTAGAAACAAAAGCAGAAACTGAAAATTTTGAACTTTTCAGCACATTCGTTTTCATTGATGTGATTTACAGTTCTTAGAAACAAACATGGATTTTAAGTATCTGGAGCTCATCACACAGGAACAAAATAAAATTACTTATAAGATTGGAAGAAAGAATTAGTGCCAAACCTTATGTAACTGTTCGTATTTAGATAAATATTAATTAATGAAAGCTACTTCCAAATCCCCCCAGAATGAGGTTATTGAAGGATAGACAGTCTTGTTGGTAAAACTGTGGTTTCCTAGATTTACAAATGTCAAATACTCATAATTTTTGTAACTGAAAAGTGTTCTTTACCAAGACATTTTGCCTTTTCAAGTGAACTAATATTTTGGAAAATTACTTTTCAGAGCCATATTTATAACCGAATATAAGCACAGGGTGGGAAGAGGAAGCAGCTTACCTTGTGGTATTTATTCATTGCCCTGAACTAGCAGCTCCATGCAAATTATTGTTGGCCTTTTGGGCCTAAGACGGGAGCTGAGCTGATATACTGCCTGTTTTTGGTCACTGTTTGAAACTGATATATTTATAACAAAGTGTGTCCAGATAAGAGACCTAATTTCAGAATGTACAGCCTAACATTAAAAATTTAATTATGATACACAATTTGACATCTAATTAGTCCTGATTTAAAGTATGTAATAATTTGGCAAAATAAGAGGCTTTCCAGAATTCTGTTTATAACAGCTCCCACACATAATATGATGATTTCCCCAGGAACTAAACACTTCACTAATTCACCAATGACTATTTAATGTGTTATGTAGTGTTTGCTTCTCAGCTCTTGACTGATGGGTAGGGTTACTTTAACTGTTTGTAATTTGTTTCTTGTACATGCATTCTAGTTATATTTCCCAGTTTTTATCATTAAATGGGATGACAGTTATTTACAATAACTAAATAAACCTAGGGCAACCAATTTTTATTCTGGTGAGACATCAACACTTTCATCATCGAGTAATTTGGAAGATGCTATTTACTGTTTCTGTTACATCAGTAATAGCAACTGTGAGCCTTCCGAAGTAGCTCATGGTTTAAAAGAATCATTGATACCATACCACTGACATGGATTCTTTAAAATATGTTATTTATTATTATGTTTTCATCACAATTAAACAAAGGTATCCTTGTAAGAGTTCTGGAATATAAATCTATTTGGACAGATAAATATAAATTGGAATATAAATCTATTCCATGAAATGGGTCAATCCAACCCAATTTATTAATGAACAAGTTGTGAATTTTTCAGAAGGCATTATGTGACTACCTTTGTTTATATTACTGCCATACTTTCCACAAAGTTGAGCAAATCCTATTATTTATTAAGCTCCCCTGCACAAAACTGGAGAAGAAAAAATGTTAATTACATCCAGCTATTGGTTAGATCCTAGGTGGTTTCATTGTCATTTTCATTTAGGCCAGGGGTAGGCAGGCTGGATGGAGGTTCACCAGAGAGTGGAAAGAGATTTTCCAGTCCTAGACCTTGCAGTGAAGTAATGATGTCCCTTCTGCATTTTAGATGTCGTCTTTTCAGTCTACACTACCTGAAGTGCACTACCACTTGACGAGAGCAGTGACAACCTTCGTGGAGACTGAATTCCAACCAACAACAACAAAGCGATGATTTAATAAAAGCTGAAAAATGTGATTTGGGGGGGAGTCCGACATTACATTTGATTAGTTTACTACAATTGTAATAAAATGCTTAAGTCATTTGGATAATAAACATGATCCATATCGTAAATTCTGTACAACAGATGCTTTTATGAAATGAAGCCACTTGTTTATTCATGTTTTCTTGTAATATACTAGACATTTATGTACTACCGTGTATTTCTTTTTAAATGTGTCTTAATGTAAATGGATATAAATATGATTTTTTAAAAAATAAAATATATGGTTCATGGAGTCTCAAGTGCAAACATTTGACAATTCCAAGTACTCTTTGTATTTTATCATTGCACCATTTCTATAGTTTTTGAATTGTAACAGTCAATCAATATGTTTCCTTGAAGAATATTCAACGTTTCTCCTTCAAGTCTGTCAATACTTAAAAGCTAAACACCTGCCTCTGATCATGTAAAAAAGAATGATTTAACCTGGAACTGGAGCCAAAAACCGACCTTTAAAGGCAATCAGGGATGTCCTATATCTTTAGAAATAGCACTGTGATGGCTCGATCTCCTTTTCAGTACAAAAAAAAGCCAAACTGTTTACAATAGTCAAAAGCAATTATTTAAAAATTTATATATAAAAACATTACCTTATCTTGTTACCTGTGGACCAAGGGGTGGGGGGAGACTTCTTTACTGAGAACCATGTGTTTATTCAAATATCTTAAACCTCCAGCCAGCACTGGACAGTGAATGTCAACCACTTCAGAGTCTGAGGCTCATTTCTGATGGAAAAAACAAAACCCCAGAAACCTTTTCGTTTTGTCAATATGACAGGGCATTAGCCAGACTTATGTCTAATGTTATAAACTTTTAGCCAAGATGGCCTTGTTGAGACTTCCCTAAAGTCAGTTTTATCAGAGGAAATAAACGAAAGACAGAATGATTAACATATATAGTGTATAAAAGTATAGAAGAGTAATCTCTTCCCTGTGGCTTTATTTGGTGGTGTTACTGTTGTTTATTCTTTGTTTATATGGAAGATTTCGAAGTAAAACCTATTTAATAATACCATTTATCTAACTGCTGATTTTCTGCTGCTTGATCTTACTAAGCGCAAGACTTGTCATTAGTAATTTCTCTTTTGTATTTTAATTTGCTATGTTTGCACGTACATTACATTTGTTTTGATGTCTATTTTTGTTTAACAGATTCAATCAAAAGATAATGGTAACAGAAATCCTCTCCATTGTCAATAAAAAAAAAATACTTCCAGTTCTCTGTTTAAGCTTCGTTTTCTAGTTACATAGATAGGGTTTGGCAATTTACACGAACTGTAAGGAAAAACATTCTTTTAGAAAATCGCATGTTAATATTTCAAAATTGAATCTGCCACAAGAGGGAGTACTAAACTTGCTTATGGGAGTAAATTCTCTAAAATCATTACCTGAGTAGAAACAATGACAAAGAGCTTTCCGAGCTCATCTGAACATGTGGGTCTTTATTCATAGACGTTGAATGTAACATAGGAACGATGATTAAATGCCATACCAAATTCATTTCCACGCTTTCATACAAGTCAATCACTAAAGTCAGTTTCTTCCTCTTAAAGATCAAGTAAGAAATAATAATCAAGTTTACTAAATGTAGAGTGTAAGGGTTTGAACACAATAACTAGGAAAATGGCATGAAGGCTAAGTTTAACCAGTTCAGTGAAAATAATTCAGACTGTGTATGGAACCACCACATTGTACCCCATGATTGCAGTATTGTACACAGCTATGATGTAAACAAAAAAGAAATAATAATCATCTAATAGACCTAACATACAGTGATACAAAAGATGGTTTGACTTCCCTTAAAAAGCATAAAATATGCATGTACTTATAAAATAATTACACTGTACTCTAAAATTCACTTACTGGATTACATTCTGAAACTCAATGTTCTTCCTTTTGACCATCAACATTATGAATTCTTGCATTTTTAATGATCAGGACCTTTTAAATATAATTTTATATAAGGTAAACTACTGTTTAAAAAGGAGGCAGGTCTCCTTTGAATATATTTAATATATTTTAATGAGCAAGATATTTAATTGGAAAGCACCTACAATTTTTTTTCTTTTTTTTTTTTTTGCAGTTTTTTGAGCCAGGGCTGAGTTTGAAATCGCCACCTCTGGTATATGGGGCCGGTGCCTTACTCCTTTGAGCCACAGGCACTGCCCAACACCTACAAATTTTGAAAGTACAGTACATTTTCATTTCCTAATGTCTTACAGTAAAAGTTCTATAGAAATACCAAAAGAAAACAAAGAATTTATTTTAGCAAATTTAAGTATATTCCATTTTCTAGTAGGATTATATTGTTTCCTTAAAGATATATTTAATTCAGAATATTTTGGTTACTATCTAGGGAAAGTGATTCATAGTTCGTATTAAAATAGAAAATTCTACTTTTTTCTCCCAAATTTAAAGCAGTCTGATGACTCAAGTGTATCTTTCTTGCCCCATTTTTAGTTACGTGAAAATAACAGTACTTTTCTGACACTGCAAAGAGATGCATTTTGTCAATGCAACGAGACACAAGAAACAGTTCCCCAGTCACATGCACCATTCTCAAGTCACTTTCAACTTGAAAATAAACTATTTTCTGAAATGCCCCTTAATTTTTGATCACCAGGAAAAATGTGCAAGAGAACCAAAGATGTGACCTTTACACAATACATGGGTCTGCCTGAGCTTATACTTTATGAATGAACGATGATTTACATTCAATTGTAGCATTTGTCATCTTAAATTAACTGACTTTATTGTGGAAAAAACAAAGAATTACATTTTTACTGCTAAGACAATGAAAATGGATTATTAGTAAAGACCCAGTTATGACTGACAATGGATAAAATGTACCTAATATGAGAGACAGTTCAAGGAACTCAACAGCTTCAAATTGTAGAGTGTTTATCTCGTTGGCTTAATTTAGGCTACTAAAGTAATTAAAGGGAAAAAGTAGATGAAGTTATTTTTTCAGGTGTAACAATCAAAAGGGCAACTTAAGCAAATACTTTACATTGAGAAGCCATTTATTTTGTAGCCTTTAGTCCAAAAAATGTTCACATTTGCAGAAAGTTTTTATGTAGGTTGTAAGTTACTTTTATGAAACAAACAAGTAAATAAACTCTTATTATCTCTCACACATATTTTTACGTACCCAGACTATTATGTTAGGCCAGTCTGCTATTGATGATAATGCTTCTGATGGACTAAAAGATACAGGAATATTTGCAAATCTTCTAAGATTCAATAGCTATGGTGTGCTTTTGTGTTAAAATGTATTCTTAGATAACTGATGTCATGTAGAACACTAAGTAAACCAAATATTTAATTACCTACATCTATCTCCTTTAGTTAACTGGCACATTACCCCGAACTTATTAAAAAGATTCACATTTCAATTGTTTTTTTTTTTTTCCTAAATACTTCAGAGTTTATAGAAGTTAAATGGTAAGACACATTTGGACATCCTAATATTTTTCAATGAGTTATTTTAAAATCAGAGATTCTACATAAAAATCTGTATGTTTGCTTTCTCTTAAAAGCCAGAAGCTCTTGCAGCAGGGGAGCTGTCTCCTTCATGGACCATATCCTGCTGGGGCTGAGTAAGGGCTGCCCTGGAGGTGGAGTGGGGGCTCCTGGTATTCACTGCTTCCTGGTGTCCTTCTGATACTGGAACCAACGGGCTCAAGCTTACTTCAGGAGCTCCTTGACGTTACATCACCTGCCTAGAAGACCCCTGGGTCTTACATCATTTGTACATCATTTTTTATTTGTTTGTTTTCCCAGGAAGCTATAATCATTAGGAAGGACACAATCAGCTAAGAACTTGAGCCAAGTGGAAGGGTTCCCAGGAGTCCTCATCTCTATAAAGAAACTAGACTAAAAACCCTTTAGGTTCTCAGCCAGGTGTGTGATTTCCTTCTTGCTAAAGTAACAAATGACCCAAAGGCACAGCTTTAACCCAGGTGTCCAACCATCCCCTCAAAGACATGGCTACCCAGGTGCCTCCTACCTAGATGACAATTTCATCTGTCTAGATGATTACCCAAACTTCTCATTTCATCTGTTTTATTTATAACAATGTGAGCATCTAAAGAGTGTTAGAAAATATTTAGAATTTCTACAAGAAAATTCTAACAATTATCCGACTCCAATTTGAGTTTTAGATTTGGGATCAATGCTGCAGATTCTTGATTTCAGAAAGTCACTCTCTATTCATTTTAATCTTTAATTAAAGTGTTTTTTTTTTCTTGAAGGAGTACACATTTAAACATTCACATATATAGTACCAGATACCTTTTTCTTAAGTCAAAGCAAAAGACAACATATAATGAACCATGTTACAGGCAACTGACAATGGGGAAAACTGGGTCAAATCAACCCAAAGGCACAGTCTGTCACTAGTTTTCATTAGATTTGCTCAGACTAAGTTTTACAATTCACATTTCTCTTTGCAAGTAATTTCTATTTAAATATTCATGTCTTGGAAAGGACTCAAATAACTTAATTTAATTTAGAAATTAACCCAAATTGACTCCAAATTGGCAAAAAAAAAATCATGCTGCCTGCTTCAATGCTTCTTCTATGTGGCCAAAAATGCTGGCGTCTTCAATCGTAGGAGTGACCTGGAAAGAAATTTAGTGTCCAATAAGTGCTCTTCCTTGAACCCCTTATGCCATCCCTATGATTAAACAATTGTATGTAATATTGTTTTCCCCATCACCTTATAATATTCACGTGGAAATTTTCACAAGGAACTTTGAAGCTAATACATTAAAATTCATCTAAAGTCTCCCAGAGTAACAAAATAAATGACTCAATTAGCAAAACTGTCCTAAAGGGTACATTCCCTAGAGTTCTTCTTAAGAGGAACCATCTGTTTCTATAGAAAGAGAATTTGGGGGGACATTTACTTACACAATCAGTCTTTGTTACTCTATTGCCTTTTATTTGACCTCGATGATAAAATTATGTGTTATCTATGTACCATAATGTGCACACAAATTAAAAAAGTGCATACGCTTGATTCAGCCTAACATTTCCTAAATTGCAAAAGTAATTACAGAACAGGAGAAATAATTAACATGTATGAAGTAGAACATTTCAAACATCTATTGACAGCCTCAATTGTGTTATTTTCTCATTCATTAGTAGCCATTAATGACAGTAACAAAGGAAAATGTACCTTTAATTCACTTGGATTGAGTATCCACAAATAAGTTTGAATTTAACAAACAATTATTGATAGCCAAAAAATATTTTTCCCAAACTGGTTCCTATGTATAATCAAAGCATATGTTCTTAACTAATCTGTGTTTCTTTCTAAAACCCTCATTCCTACAGAGAAATCAGCTATAAAATTTCCCCATGAAAGTACTATCATGTGTCTTCTAAAAACACAATTCATGTTTGAGAACCAATTTTGTAGAGCTTCGTTGATGCCAAAAGTGTGGATGAAACATTCCGAACCCAGCAGTGAGTATCCTTGCTGATTACCTGGTACGGCTTGCCATTGACAAGGGCAGACAACGCTGACCGGGGAATCTTGCCAGATCTGGTCTTGGGTAACTGTTTGACAAACACGGCGTTCCGAAAAGCAGCCACAGGGCCAATGTTCTGTCTAACGTGTTTCACAATTTCTTCCAAAACTTGTTCCTTTGTTATTTTGATATCTAGTAAGAAAGTTCAGATGGTAAGCACTGTATCAGCCTAATCATTCAGGGCCCAAGAGTCAGAGGATACAAAGATCTCTCACCTTTCTTCAGCACACAGAGTGCTAAGGGGACGTGACCCTTCAAAGGATCTTCCTTGCCCACAACAGCACAGTCCGCCACAGTGCCATGGGAGAGGACTGACTGCAATGGGAAAAGCCATCAGTTTAGAATTTATTCGTATACACCTCTGCATGTACATACGTGATTTATTCATATGCACCTCTGTATGTACATACATGATTTATTCATATACACATATGTATGTACATACATAATTTCAACTGTGAAAAAGCACATGTCAAAAGAACTCCCCAAATTCATAGCTGCCTGTCCCCAAATTTACCAGTCATTCACATCCTATGACAAACGGGAATGGTTAGGGTCTCCCGGGAGTCAAGAAAGGTTGGCAGTAATGAAGGTAAATTTCTCAGCTTATCTAGAAGGCAAGAACTTCCTTTCCTTTCCTTTCCTTTCTCAGTTTATCTAGAAAGCAAAATTTTCTTTCCTTTCCTTTTCCCACTCAGTCACCCTAGGTTGGGAGCTGTGGTGTCGTAGCTCACAGCAACCTCTTGGTGTCACGTAATCCTCTTAACTCAGCCTCTCAAGTTGCTGGGACTCCTGGCACAAAATGCCCAGCTATCTTTCCTATTTTTAGTAGAGATGGGGGTCTCGCTCTTGCTCAGGCTGAGCTCAATCAAACCACCCACCTCAGCCTCCCAGGGAGTCAGGATTACAGGGGTGAGCCACTGCACCTGGCAGAAATTTATTTCTTTATCTCATCTAGTAATGAATCCAGAGGAAATATGTAGTGGACACCACATGTAAACAAAGTGCAACAGGTCTCTGCAGAGAGGTGGCTCCATGATGATTTACTCCTAATGCTAGCTGCCATAAGCACACGTGCAGAGGAATCCAAGGCCAAGCGGTGACTTTAACTTTGAGTCTGTTAGTGAACAATGAACAGAGCATTCTCTTCCTGTAGTGGCCACCCATCCAGAGATGACTTTCCAGGACTTTAAAGAAGTAGCTGGACAAAGAGAGAAACCTCTGAGCAATCACTTCCAATTGCTCACCCTAAGTTCTCATCCCCTTAAGAGCAAAGTATGTGTCTACTGGAATCACAAGAACCCACGGAGGTGAGCAGGAAATATAAATGCTCAGAGTTAAAATAAATTCTACTGTGATGGTACTTGCAAAAATTCATGTTCAAAAAAGTCCTTTTCTGAGAGATTGATATTAATTTTAGTGATTCTAAACTTCTAATAGCTAGAGAAAATGATGAGCAAATTTGTGACCATAACATATTTGGCAGGTTTTATTCTCTCTTTTATTCATTCATTCAACAAATATCTAGTAAATGCCTTTAAGTTGCAAACCTTCCTTTAGACTCAGTGGTAATTAAAAATAGGCAAAGTAGTGTCTCAAGATATTTACAGTGGAGTAGAGGAGACAACTATTAATAAGCAATCATGAATATTTAATTATTACAAATCTCTACATACAAACATGGTGAGGGCTCAGAGGAAATAATTTGGGCCATTTGCATGAGAGGCACAGCAAAAGCAACCAACTTGGCAAATATGGTCCTCAGAAAAATCTTTCATTTGGAAATGATGACGAGCACATTGGAAGAATAAAACATTGATCAGGCAAAAGGGGGTGGGGTGAGGGAACAGCTCTGCACAAGAACTGCCCAGGTATCACTTATACCTGAAAGAAAGCAGTATGGCCAGAAAGCTGAGAGTAAAAAAGAATGGTGCCAGGGGGAGGGGCTGCAGAGGTGGACAAGGGCTGAGCTAGGACGTGCCAACTGCTATTTCAGCATCCTGGGAAAGAAGTAAAGCATTTGAGGAGTTGAGGAGATGAATGATCAGAGTGGATTTTCTAAAGACAGTTAGAAAAAAAGTAGTTCTGGGTGCACAGGAAAATTGAGCAGAAGGTAGTTTCTACACATCCCCTGCCTTCACATACACACAACCTCCTCCATTGTCAAAATTTTGCACCAGAGTAGTACATTTGATATAGCTGATGAACCAAAATGAGCAATTTCCACTATAGTTTGCATTACAGTTCATACATTTTGTACATTCAATTTTTGGCAAACATATAAGGCATATCTCCACCCCACAGTACCAAACAGAATAGTTTCACTGCTCTGAATACCCACTGTGCTCTGCCCATTCATTCATCCTCCCTTCCTCCTAACCCCTGGCAACCACGGATCTTTTTACTGTCTTCAAAGTCTTTTTCGAGAATGTCGTATAATTGGAATCATTCTGCATGTAGCCTTTTCATATTGGCTGCTTTCACTTCAGAGTGGATTTTTAAAATCACAAACTTCCTTTAGTTCCATCGTGGAGAAGGATTAAAGAATTGTTGAGGATGGGTGTCACTTTCTACAGGGAAACCACCTGAAAAGCTACTATAATAGAAGGTCATAGTAGTGAGTACAATGATGTTAGAGTTTCTTTAGAAGTAAAACAGACAAAATTTGATGATTAAATGGGATGTAGGGAACGAATAAAGCATAAGGGTTAAGGAAAATTCTGGAGGGTTTGGCTCAAGCAGCTGGTTGGATGGCGGTGCCATTTTCTAACTTATAAAGTGCTAGTGAGGACTAGGCTGAGGAGGAAAACTCAAGTATTCAGTCTTGGCATTGTTTCAGGCCCTTTGAGACAACTGAGTGGAAGGAATCAGATACAGGGATCTGAGGAGCCGCTGAACTGTTGATGCATATTTGGATGTCATTAATAGGAGATAGTAATGGGAGCTGTAGACTTTGAAGAAGTTATTTAGGGAGAAAATAGAGAGAAGAAAGGAGAAAAGCCTAAGGAATTCCAACATCTAATGGCCTCACGAACAAGGAGAAGCTGATAAACTAAACTAAAAAAGGCACAGCCAGAGAGGTAGGAAGGAAGGTAGGTAGGAAAAAAAGGGAAACACTCAATGTCAACCTGGTACCAACCCACCACTTTCAAATCCCAAAAGTTCCATGAAGAATTTGTTTTTATTGGCTTGGCGCCTGTGGCTCAGCGGGCTAAGGCGCCAACCACGTACACCTGAGCTGGTGGGTTCAAATCCAGCCCAGGCCGGCCAAACAACAACAATGACGGCCGCAACCAAAAAATGGCCGGGCGTTGTGGCGGGTGCCTGTAGTCACAGCTACTTGGGAGGCAGAGGCAGGAGACTCACTTGAGCCCAGGAGTTGGAGGTTGCTGTGAGCTGTGATGCCACAGTACTCTATCCAGGGTGACAGCTTGAGGCTCTGTCTCAAAAAAAAAAAAAAAAAAAAAAGAATTTGTTTTTATTGAAAGTTGAAAATGAGTGTTTTCTTCTCTGAACTTCTAAGAGCTCGATGAATATTTGGTACAAATTCAGTGCCGTACCTCACATTGTCCCTAATTAAACATATAAACCCATATTTCTCCTAGCACTTATTGGTAAGCATCTAATCTGAAGTACTGGATCGTCAGGGGGTTTATTCACATGTCTTTTGACTCCTTCATTGCTGGGGGTAGTACATGTTAAATCAATGATTTTGTATGACATGTTTTCTCAGATTATTTGTCGAGATTAAAATGTTTGCTCCCTTTCCCATCAGTTGAGCCTAAATAAAAAGCATCTGCTAAACACATACTATACAACACCGTATTCTCCCACTGCTTCTACTTGAACTCTCAAAATGTTCCCAACAGCTTTTTCTCGCTTTTTATGGACTTATTTACTTTTAAGGCCCATCTGTTGGAATCAGAGAGACACATTTCACGGCCAGATATTTGTTTTGGCAGTTCCTGTACTTAGTCACCAGCCTCGGAAAAGAATACTTGGACTATAGGAGACAAGATACAGACTTGGAAAACTATAACTTGTAATTCTGACTAGGCATTTTCTTAATGAATCATGAGCAACTCTTCCACCTGGCTGATTTTAAATGTAAAAAACATATATTAAACTATTCAAGTGTGCCTTGACTTCTATACCTGAGTTTCTAAAATGCCAAATTATCTGTTCAAAACCCTATAAAACCATGTATTTTATCACCAAAACTGTATAGCCATAATTTTAACCAGATTGAGTGTCAGACCATCTAGACTTTCACCTTTTCATCTTGTTACTCTAATTTTATCATAATCCTACCCATTAGTGCTTTTAGAAGTGGATGGGCCCTTTGGCTTCTTGATCCAGTGGTATGATTCTTTCTTTACGTGCCTTAAGTGGTTGGGAAAACGTGATTGTTTTTCTATAAGGGCAGGGAGTATTTTAAAATCAGAAGTAAAATACAGCGTAATGTAATCTTTATAAGTTTTTTCTTTTTTTCTTACTTCAGATACATTCTTAAAGATCATTTTCAAGAATTTCATGTCATCTCTAAATGAGGTTCATTATTTTTTTTTTATTTTTTTATTTTTTTCCTAGAGACAGAGTCTCACTTTATCGCCCTCGGTAGAGTGCCATGGCATCAACACAGCTCACAGCAACCTCCAACTCCTGGGCTTAGGTGATTCTCTTGCTTCAGCCTCCCGAGTAGAGGTTCATTATTTTTATAGTAGAGAAAATATTATATTAATTTATCAGTTAAAATGATGCCTTAAAGGGAGGAGGCTGCTTTTTATGTTGATCCTACAAATAATATTTGCATGCCAAATGATGATTTAAATCACTGAATCCTCAAAAAGGAAAGCTTCAAAACATATCTTGGCAAAATTTAAGGGACAGAAGCCAACCAAATGTCCTGTGCCAGGGAGGGGGGAATCAAGAGCCACATTCATGCTTTTCCTCCAAGTAAAATCTATGAAACATCTGTGATTAACTGGCATTTAAGTACCTCAAAAACTGATATAACTTAAAAGGCAATTGTCTCACCTCAAGTGAGTATATAAATGTTATGGCCATATGCCTGGTAGCTGCCTGACGTTTGCTGTTTCTAGAGTACTGCCAGTTTTGTATAGATTTTAATGAATTTAAAAGGTTTTAAGGCTTCAGGGGCTAACCTACATAGATTTTTCAATTACATTTTTAAGCATTTTAATGCAGAAAAATTAATTTAAATCAAACACTCTCAAAAGATAGGAGGAGCCAGTCTGCAATGAGAGAGTGTCTCTTCGGTGGGAGAAGAGGGATGTTTTCCATTTCCACTCACACTGGAGTAGTCTAGGAAGCTGTCGGAAAGACACCTCCTCATCCATATTCATGTCAATACTCAGGAAACATTCAGCAATTTTACAATTATTTAAATTCAGTAGTCATTTAATGCTGGGTAAAACTGAAATTGCAAGGTGTGTGAGTTGGGTATACAGTCACCTTATGAAAATATATTTGATCTTGAAGAAATCATTCCTAAAATAGCAAACAAAATACGTAACTTGGAAAACAGTGACACGTTGGTCAGAACAACCGTTAAAAGGGCAAATCACATGAGAACACTGCTCTAGACTGTAAAGCCAATATTGTAGCATTAGATTTCTAAATTTACAAGGATATTATTAGCAGGATTATTTAACAGACTAACATTTCAGTTACAAGTAAAATAACGAAATCAGGGAACTCAACGTGTTTCCTGTAGGCATCTTTGCATAAGAAACCTTGCCCACAGCAGCCAAAGAAAACTGAGCCAGAACCACTTCAATGTGCCTTCTAATTTTGGCTCACAAGGCTTAAACTGGGCAATTTCAGACATAATTTACTTATTAACTCCCTGAACCTCCACCCAGTTTCCTAAATGTCGAGCAGGATATTAGCCTTTCAAAGATTAACCAACTGTTAAAATGGACTTGATTATCACTTAATAGTTACAGAAGGCCCTCAATTTGTATTGGGATCTGCAAGGGTAATGTTCTCTTACATTTTTAAAAGCTTTTCTAGGATTCCAATTCCTTCTGTTGAGAACAAAAAAGGTCATACACTTTTCCTGAAATATTTTTGATACTGTAATTTTAATAAAATTTCTGCTTGATTTAGTCTTATGTGAGGTAATACACTCAGAATTTTTTTAGTTCTCTTGTACTTGAAATTCTTTTTCAAAAAGTTTATTGATACACAACAGTTTTACATTTAATGGGGTATGTGTGACATTTTGTTCCAGCCATAATGAGACATGATGAAGTCGAGGTTCTCAGCGTATCCATCATCTTAATCATTCATCATTTCTTGGTGTTGGGAACATGTCAAGCCCTCTCTTCCGAAAATTTTGAAATACACAATTCATTGTTTTTAACTGCTGTCAGATATTGGAGCTTCTTCCTTCTATCTAACTGTATGTTTTTATCCAGTGATGAAATTCTCATCTCCACACCACTAGTCCTCCTTGTACTCTGATCACTGTCATTGTACTCTCTAACCTCCAGGAGATCAAACGTTTTAGATCCTACGTATTCTCCATATTAGTAAGAAGATGAGATATTTATGTTTCTCTGCCTGGCTTCTTTCACTGCCAAGTAGTATGCCATTGTGTATATATATCAGATTTTCTTGATCCATTTTTCCAGTGATGAAAACTCAGATTCCATATTGTGAACAGTATTGGAATAATCACTGAGGGGCACATTTCCCTTTGACGTGTCTATGTCCTTTTCCTTGAATAAATTACCAAGTAGTGGAATTGCTGGATTTTAAGATAATTCAATTTTTAGACTTTTGAGAAATTTCCATACTGCTTTCCATGATGGCTACACTAATTTACATTTCCATCAATAATGGATATGAGTGCTCTATTCTCTGCATCTTCTCCAGCCTCTGTTATTTTTTGTTTGTTCTTTGTATAGCCACTCAAAAAATTTTTACTCGAGGAAACTAGACCATATAAAAGAAACATTAAGCATTATCTTATTTTTCTGCAAATGAAACTTTCAATGGATTAAGACCTTCAATTTTTATTTTTGAAAGTTACAATGGAAGTCATAAAAATGACAAAAATATTGACCATAGGAAACCCTGGAAAAGCACGTAAGTGGTAAGGTTTGGGCACTTTAGTAAGAGTCAGTTATGTTACCTGCATACAAATTTCAGGCACATATTAAATATCAATTTGTTAAGCAATTCTTCTAGAAGTTGATAAAAGCCAGTAAAGAATGTCAGTTCGCAACTCTTGAAGAAATTCAAAATACAGAGAAGACAACCCTGATAAGTATCAAGATATTAATTTTGTTATTAAAAATAAATATTCATGGCTCAGGACCCACAGCACAGTAGTTACGGTGCCAGCCACATATACCAAGGTTGGTGGGTTCAAACCCAGCCTGGGCCAGCTAAACAACAATGACAACTGCAACAAAAAGTAGCCAGACGCTGTGGCGTCTGTCTGTATTCCCAGCTACTTTGGAGGCTGAGATAAGAGAATCACTTAAGCCCAAGAATTGGAGGTTGCTGTGAGCTGTGATGCCATGGCACTCTACCAAGGGCAACATAGTGAGACTCTGTCTCAAAAATAAAAAATATATATATAAATAAATACATATTCAATACAAAGTTAATCATTAGTTCATATAAAGTGACGTGTTAATAAGGCATTAACTTACTGAGTTAATGCCTACGAGGTGTCCTATAATATACCACAAATACTCCAAAATGGAGTGACACACTTTCTGTTAGATGCGAATAATTCTAAAATACTTTTTGTATTTTTCCATTTTAGAGGCCTATTTTCTACCTGTCTTACTCTGCTATTATATGCAGTGAGAAGGATGTCAGCAGAAACATATGAAAAGACAATATATACTTGGTTAGGTTGACATTTCTCTTTTGATTGTAAAAATAAAGGAGAAAACTAAGGATTTGGACTGATACTGAGAGCTGTACATATGTAATCATCATATTTTGATGTGTTCAGTCTGCCAGAAATGTTGTAAATATTGAAAGTAATTTCTTAGAAGCAAAGAATTAAAAGTTCATGTAAGTAGAAACATTTTTTGCCAACACACCAAAATACATGGAACATAAATTTCAATTTCTGTTTATCAGAAAATCCAGAATCATTTAAAAACAGGATAATATTATAATAGAAAGCAAAGTTCACATGTTCCAAAATATTTTATAACTTCCTCTTTATCTCAAAAATACCGCATTGCCAATAACAAAGAACCAACATAACAAGAAATATTAAGCTGTTAATAGGTATAATTGACTGATAATAGGCACAACTTTTAGGGAAGTTGAGTCTCATTTAATTAGAGAAAGAGAAACTAAACCTTTGAGTCGGTGTATTCTGAGTCCCCTGAATTGTTAATCATGCTATTTTAAACATCTTTCACAAACTAGATTATTTGTTCCATTTAGTTTAAAATCTATTCTTAGATTTGCTTCTAGAGAAAAATGAAGAAACTGCATTCTAGCTTATTCTTCCACTAATTACAATGAAAAACTTGAGGCTGAAATACATATGAAAAGATTCAATCAGAATTATCAAAACTTGAGAGATAACCCATGGGCGAGTTCTGCATTTTTTTTTTGTTTGTTTTGGAGACTTTGGATTTAGCTATTTTTGTTTGCTTGTTTATCTTACTTTCTAGATCTTCTGCCATGGGAGCTACAGTAGTCTAAAATATGAAACTGACAATAAGTCTAGCCCAGAAAAGCCCAAAGAAAAGCTTTCTATGTTTAGCAAGGCGCCCAGGAAAAGGAGCAGGGCAGCTGAGCAGGAGATCGTACCCTCCCTGCATTCCAGACGAGCACCAACAGAGAAGCCGCACTCCTCCCTCTCCCTACTTGGCTCCCACACCTTACACCAAGTGAATGGCAGTCAAGGACCTGGCCCCTTCACTTCCCCACAATAGCTGTAAAGCGATTCCTGTGGGAAGGAAACATGGGTTCTATCCTTCTCTACACCAAAAGAACACAGAAAGAATCACTGCCACCTCTCCTCTTAAAGCAGCCATGCTTTTCCTGAAGCAGGATTTTTATTGACTTGCCCTGTCTTATTCTAGATCACAACAGCACCATTCACTAGGGAGGGGGACCAGTGGGGTCCTTCCAATATCTGGTCCCTGGTTGCAGCAACAGATTCCAACTATGCTCTTAGCCCAAAAATGTCCAGTCTACAAAATGGTCAGGTCCATTTCACCTGCCCCCTCATTACCCTTCCCAGGTCAGGGAGGGAATGGACACAATGGGTGCTCTCATTTGCACCATGACTGGTAGTCAGGCACCCTCACCCATGCTTCTACTGGCTGCCTCCTAGGGATCAGGGCAGAGCAGCCAGGTACCAGGCCTCAGGATCTACCACCTCCATCTTGCCATCTCTATAACACTGCTTCTGCCACCTGCCACCTGAGTACCACAGGAGCAGCTATCATAGTCAAATCTAAGTGGAGGGAGATCTTCAGCCACTGTACCTTCCTGGAAAGAAATTATGCATATCCCCAGCCCTGCCAGGAATAGGTAGCATAGCCACTATGGTCAGAAGAGCCACCTTGCCACCAGCTGTGCTCTTGAAACCCACCTTGGCACCAGCAAGAACTCTGATCCATGCAGGCACCTGCCAGGCTCCTATACCTTGCATAGGCACTAATGAAAGTCCAGCCATTTTCACCACTAGCTTTGGTCCTGCTAATGCCTAGACTCCATCAAGTCTCACAACTCACACAGGTGTCTGCCAATGTCCCACGACCTTCCCAGGCACTGGCCTAGGTCCTGTGACTACCCCAAGCACCCATCAATATCCTGCAACATGCCCACCATTAGTTGCAGTCCTGTGATATATCCAGGCATCTCCCAAAGTCCCACGACATGCCCAGGCACTGACCAACATTAAGCCACCTGCCTCTGTGGAAGGGAACATGCTATGAACTCTGCTTAAATTTTCAACAACAGCCTGGGGACCAACTCATCATTCCAAACAAATATCCCCCAGCACTGGTGTGGACTGTGACAATTAAAGAGAAATGGGTTGATGTAGAAAAACAGCTTCATTACAGGTTTACCGTGAACCAAACCCTCTCCTGCTAGGTGAATCCTTTGGAGCAGCACACAAATGTGTTACTAGGGATTTCTCTTCCTTTTCCCTAAATAGGAGAGTTCCCAATAATGGAGAATAGATTCATTGCCAGCCTATCAGCCCAGACCTGATAGAAGAGGTTTCATATGAGAAGAAACTTGCAAAAGAATTCTGGCAACAAAAAATGAGATAGCTTGACACCTCTAAAGGATCATAACAGATCCACAAAAAGTGATCTAACCCTAGTGATCCAGCCAGAAAGAGATCCAACCAAAGGGAAATTGTCAACATGTCAGAAACAGACTTTAGATGGCAAACAAGATACATGGAATTAACCCAGAACACATTATTTTCACATCAAGATAAAATTAAAAAAGATGAATATAAAAACCCAATAATAACAATGGCTCACAAAGTATGGATGACAACTCTCAGAATGATTGAAATCATAGAAGTTCTCAGCAGAAATAAAAGCTACACAAAACCCCAAAATAAATTAAATGTATAGAGAAGAGTGAAAATGAGGGAATGAAAAAGAGATGAGGCAAAAAGAAAACTAATAATGTAGACATAAATATATCAATAATTAATTTAAATATAAATGGTAAAAAAACACCTGTGAAAAATAGAGAATATCATATTGGATAAAGATAAAAACAAATATATTTTGTCTATATGACCCAAATATATGCTGTCCATAAGAAACCTATGTGATTTCCATTTCTCTGATGATTAACGACAATGAGCATTTTTTCATGTGTTTGTTGGCCATTTGTTTGTCATCTTCAGAGACGTTTCTGCTCAAGTATCTTGCCCACAAAGAAATGGGTTTATTTGTTCTTTTCTTATTGATTAATTCGAATTCTCTGTAGATTCTGTTTATCAGACCTTTGTCGGAATCATAACAATCAAAAATCTTCTCCAATTCTGAAGGCTGTCTGTTTGCTTTAGTTGTGCTTTTAGCTGTGCTAGAGCCTTTTAGCTTGTTTAAATCAAGCTAATTTTGATGTTGCCTCAATTGTCAGGGAGGTGGTCTTCCTTATAAAATATTTAGCCAGTCCAATATCTTCTAGTTTTCCCTGCAGTCTCTTCTACTATTTTTGTAGTTTCATGTCTTAAATTTAAGTTTTTTATCCACTGAGAATCAATTTTCTTTAGTGGTGAGAGGTGTGGGTCCAGTTTCAGTTCTCTACAGGTCACTACCCAGTTCTCCCAATACCATTTGTTAAATAGGGATTCTTTTCCCCAATGAATGTTTTTGTAAGACTTATCAAAGATCAAATGATGGTATGTGACTGGCTTCATCTCCAGATTCTCTATTTCATTCCATATATCTATGTCTCTATTTTTGTGCCAGTACCATGCTGTTTTGATCACTACAGATTTATAGTATAACCTCAAGTCTGGCAGTGTGATGTCTCCAAATTTGTTCTTATTTGTAAGTATTGTATTGGCTATTTGCTTTTTACCCCCATCCATATAAAATGAAGTATTTTTTCCAGTTCTTTAAAGTATGACACTGGTACTTTGATGAGGATTACATTAAATCTATAGATTGCTTTGGGTTCTATGGACATTTTAACAATGTTGATTCTTCCCAACCACGAGCACGGTATGTTTTTCCATTTGTTAACATCTTCTGCTATTTCTTTTCTCAGGGTGTCATAGTTCCCTTTATAGAGTTCTTTCACATTCTTTGTTAGATAAATCACCAGGTATTTCATCTTCTTTGACACTACTGTAAAAGAATAGAGTCCTTTACTATATTTTTCACTTGACTATTGTTGGTATATAAAAAATCTACTGATTTGTAGGTACTGATTTTGTAACCCAAGTCACTGCTATATTCCTTGATTGCTTCTAAGAGTTTTGTAGTAGTTGAGGCCCTGGGATTTTCCAGGTATAAGTTCATGTCATCCATAGAGAGAGACTTTGACCTCCTCTCTCCCCATTGTCTTTAATCATCAGAGAAATTCAAATCAAAATCACTTTGAGATATCACCTAACTCCAGTAAGAACAGCCCACATCACAAAGTACCAAAACTGCAGACGCTAGCATGGATGTGGAGAGAAGGGAATAATGCCACACTGCTGGTGGGATTGCAAACTAATACAAACCTTTATGGAAAGAAGTATAAAGAATCCTTAAAGAATTAAAAATGGACCTTTCATTTGATACCACAATTCCATTATTAGGTATTTACCCTGAAGAACAAAAAGCATTTTACCCCAAAGACATTTACACCAGAATATTTACTGTAGCTCAATTCATAATTGCCAAGTCATGGAAGTAGCCCAAATGCCATCAATCCATGAATGGATTAACAAATTGTGGTATATGTACACCATGGAATACTATTCAGCCATAAAAACAGATGGAGACTTTACATCTTCTATGTTTACATGTATGGAGTTGGAACATATACTTCTCAGTAAAGTATCTCAAAAATGGGAGAAAAAAGTATCCAATGTACTCAATACTATTATGAAACCAATATATAAACAGTTACACGTTCATGTGAATGATATGATGCAAAGATAGTCTATCAAGAGGGAAGGAACAGGAAGGAGAGGGAGGGGAGGGAAGAGGGCAATTGGTGGGAGGAGGAAGTGCATTTGGTGGGATCTCACCTAATGCATAGGGTATATTTACCCTTACATAATGCAAGGCTATATTTCAAAATAACTAAAAGCAATTTATAAATGTCTTACCACAAAAAATAAGTAAGTGAGGTAATGGTTATGTTAGTCAGTTTGAATTAAGCAATCCACATTGTATATCAAAACATCCAATGTATCCCATATATGTATACAGTTATGCTTTAATAAAAAAATTAAATTAACCAATAAATAAATAAATAAAAAGGAACTTGGCTGGGCGCAGTGGCTCACGCCTATAATCCTAACACTCTGGGAGGACCGGATGAGTGGATCACCTGAGCTCATGAGTTGGAGACTGATCTGATCCAGAGCGAGACCTCTTTTCTAAAAATAGCCTGGCATTATAGTGGCACCTGTAGTCCCAACAACTTGGGAGGCTGAGGCAAGAGAATCACTTGAGCCAAAGACTTTGAGGTTGCTGTGAGCTATGACACCATGGCACTCTACCAAGGGCAACAAAGTAAGACTGTGTCTCAAAAAAAAAAAAAAAAAGAAAAAAAAAAAGAAAGAACTTACATGAAATATGATCAAATAGATTAATAATGAAATGATGGAAAAAGGTAAATGATTCAAATGCTATTCAAAAACGATGAAGTGGCTATTTGATTACCATACACAGTAGACTTCAGAAGAGGGAAAATTACTATTGATTTAAATGATCAACATATAAAAATATTAATTCATTGCAACCAAATAAGGCTTAATTCTGGAACATAACACTGGTTCAACAGTTGAAAATTAATTAATATAACTCACTTTAAAGGCTTAAAAAACACATGATCTTATCAATACACTTGACAGAAAAAATACTTGACAAATTCAACAGTTATTCCAAAATATTAAAAAAAAAAGCACCTTAGCAAATTATTACTGGAAGGAAACTATCTCAGTTTGATAAAGGGTATCTTTAGAAACTCTTACAGTTAATATCATTTTAATCACAACATATTGAAGGCTTTTAGCCTAACTCAGGAGCAAGGCCAGGGTTTCTACTCTCATCACTTTTACTTGGAATCCTACATGAAGTGCTGGCCAGTTCAAGAAGGCAAGAAAAAAACATGAAAGACATTCAGGTTGGAAAGTAATTAAACTGTCACTATTCCCAGAAAGCGCGATTATTTACAAAGAAAATCTCAACAAATCTACCAAAAAAACTGCTAGAACTAATAAACAAATTTTACATGTTTTACATAAAAGTCAGTAGCATTTCTTAGTAGATAATTGTATATTCCTGTTTCATTGACATCATTATTAACATTCTGACTTTGTTTGGTCGATTACATATAAAGCCATAGATGTGTCAATTTTGAGAAGAAAATTGAAGACATAAAATGTGGTTTTCCAAATAATTTCGGATCTTATTTAATAAAATTAATACTGTTCTAAAAAAAAAAGTCAATAACATTTCTATCCAATAGCAATGAATATTTGGAAATGAAAATTTAAAAAAAAATACTATTTGTGATAACTAAAAAATTAAATACTTAGATATAAGTCTAACTAAAGTTATTAAGAGCATCTATGCTAAAAAGCATAAAATATTGATGAAATTTATCAAGGAAGACTAAAACAAATAAAGAAATATACAAAACTCATGAATTGGAAGACTCAATGTGGTGAAAATATCAATTATTTTCTAATCAAGCTCTAGATATATAATAAAATCTCAACCAAAACTTATGCATAGATTCATTGTAGCTGTTAGAAAAGCTTATTTAAAAAAAAACATATGAGGAAAAAATAAAGGAAACTACACAGCCAGAACAACATTGAAAAAGAAGGGCAGATGTGAAGGACTCAGTACTTCACTTTAAGATGTACTGTAAAACTATAGAAGTAGAGTATTGATGAAAAGATAAACATGTAGATCAAAGACACAGACAAGATACTCTAAAAACAGACCCACTTCAATACTGTCAGCTAATTTTTGACAGAGATGAAAGCCAATTCAATGAAGAAAGGGCAGTTTTTTCAACCAATGATGCTAGAAAAATTGCCATCCATTAAAAAAACTCCCTTAACCTACCCAAATGTAAATTTAAAATAAAATCTAGAACTATAAAACTCTTAGATAAAAACAAAGAGAAACTTTTGTGACCTTGGATTAAAAAAGAATTCTTAGATAACAACACCAAAATCACGATCTGTTAAAAATGTGTCTGAGACTTCAAAAAGCATAAAACATTTTTGTTCTGTTAAGGGCATTTTTACCCAAATAAAAAGTCCAGTCACAATCTAGAAGAAAATATTTGTAAATTGTAAATTAAATAAAGGATTTATATCAAGAAAATATAAAGAACTCTCAAAACTGAAAAATAAAAAAATTTAAAAATATGGAAAAAGCTTTTAACAGATACCTAACCAAAGAACGTACGGATGGCAAATACACGTGTCAAAAGTTGCTCAACATTATTTATTACAGAAATGAGAGTTAAAAACACATTGAGATACAATCACATCTATTACAATGTTTTAAATAAAGAGTAATGACACTACCAAATTCTGTAAAAGATGGGAAAAATAGGAAACCTTAACATTGTTGGTAGGCACATAAAGTAGCATAAAGAGTTTGGTAGATATTCATAACCTTAAACGTACACTTGCCATGTAACCTAGCAACTCCACCAGAGGTATTTATCCTAGAGAAATGAAAACAGTGTTTTTCACAAAAGCCTGTACTTGAATGTATGTAATAGCATTATCTATAATTGCACTAACTTAGGGAGAACACATACGTTCTTCAAGGGTGAACATAAACATAAATTCATTACATCCACGCAAGGGAATACTACACAGCAACATAAAAGAACAAATTATATGCACCACAATTGGGATGGATCACAAATGTATTTTCCTAAATGAAGTAACCCAGTCTCAAAGGTCACATACTGTTCATGTATAATCCATTTATAAGAAATTTTTGAAAAGATAAAACATGAAAACAGAAAAATAGGAGATGCCTAAGATCAAAACACAAAGGTGATATGTGGGTCATTAGGGAAGTTTGAGATACACAAAAGTCAAGAAATGTTAAAATCTGCACAAGCAAAACAAATGAAGGCCTCCCGGCAACACCAATAACCAAAGCAAGTTGAAACTTGCAGCGGTGAATAAAAAACAAAACTGTCAACTGTGTTCTTGGAAGTGAAATAATGGGCCTCACATAGTCTGTCTCAAAACTTACATAGTGACCCATGCATTATTAAATAATTTGAGAGTTTTGACATTGTTCTGTATCCTTTTTCTGCTTATGGTTACAACCATCTATGCTTATAGTGTGCTACCACAAAGTAGATTTTACTTTATGTAAATTTTTGAAATGTTAAACACTAAAATACATTTTCTGAGGACTTTGTGTTATTGACATTGAAAGAAAATTCTCAGGGTTTAAGAGTATAATGAAATGTTTAAATCTCATACCTCTTAAAGACCATATATAAATCTGATTATTGAGCAAGAGGAAATCAAGAAGCTAAAGGCAGTCAGGTAGCTGGTATTAGTAGGAAATGTCTGCTGGGCTTGCTCATAAGAACAAATGTATGTACGTGCTTTAAACTCTGCACCATGACCCGAGCAGTAATGGGGGAAGTGTGGACAACATGACAATTTACAGAAGAGGAAGGGATGTATAAGCTTCTGCAAATCACACATGAAAAAGTGTATATAAAAGTAACCTAGCCTCTGCTTCAGATGAAGATGTGGCAATTTTACAGGTGGAAGGACTTAACTTTTATACTGTATTCAGTTTAGCTATGTTCCTAAACACTACTTGGAATAGAATACCTTTTTTTTTTTTTAATTCTTTAAGACAGCATCTTGCTCTGTCACCTGGCTAGAGTGCCATGGTCGCAGCCTAGCTCACAGTAACCTCTGACTCCTGGGCTCACGCAATCCCCTGTCTCAGCCTCCTGAGTAACTGGGACCACAATTGTGAGTCACTATACCTGGCTAACTTTTCCATTTTTAGGAGAGACAGGGGTCTTGCTCATGCTCAGGCTGGTCTTGAACTCCTGGCCTCAAGCGATCTTCTCTGCCTCAGCCTTCCAGAGTACTAAGATTACAGGTGTGAGCCACCATGCCTAGCTTAGAATACCAATATTCATCAATACCTCTTCAATGGCGCCTGCAGAAATCCTGTGACCTGCCACATTTATTACATCATCGACTCGAGACATAACATATAAATAGCCTTCTTCATCCATGTAACCAGCATCCATTGTATCATAATATCCCTGGAAACAAGAATAAGTGATGGTTTATTAGCATGTAGATTGGGGGTCATGTAATTATTTTTAAAAATGGCAAAGTATAGTACATGATAGAAATAGATTTACTATATGCATTTGACATTTTTCATAATTAAACCATGAAATTAAATTACTTTTTATTTTGAAAATTTATTAGAATCTCTTTGCTCTTCTAACAGAAGAAATTAAAATGTTTTTACATATGTTCAAGTGAAGTGTTTGAATTTAGAGAAGTTTATGATCCAAATTCCTTTTTTTAATGGCGAGGTAATAGCTCAATATTTTTAATATACTTTGGTATTACAAAGAAATTCTTTGGTAGGTTTCTTCTTTAATTGTAATAACTTTTAAAAGCTTTAAAGCACGCTGTGAGTAATTACAAAACAGAATAATGGTTGTATCATGGGTTAGAACTGGACTCTAGCTTTAGTGAAATTTAATGGAAAGTATGAAATGTAATTTTTCATCAACTCAAAGTTGCACATCTTTGCTGGCCCAAAAATCATCATAAAATGAAAACTCAAGAAGAATACAAATAGAAGCAGAGAACGATTACTTTCTTTAATGTCTCTGCGTTATCTTGATACCTATGTTTAGTACAAATCCTGGCAAGTCACTCTTTGCATTTCTTAAACTTTCTGAGACTCAGGATCCTCATCAGTTAGACGGGTTAATGAGTTCTGTCCTATAAGGTTCTGCAAATTACACATGAAACAGTGTATATTAAGCACAGAGGACAGAACCTGGCCCATCACGAGCCCTCAGTAACTAGCAGCTTTTACTGCGTTTACTACTAACATTACTATTGGACAGGCAACCCAGAGTAGTTAGTAGTTAAAAGCATGAACTCCAGAGCCTAACTATTTGCACTCAAATCTCAGCTCTGTCAACTCTAACCTCTGTGAATTCTCATCAAATTTAGCTCAGTGCTTCTTCTGTTATTAAACTCTCAGATCAGAGGGTTCACATAAAGTCACAAGGCAAAGTGTAGTTTAGTCGCTTGTTTAGTTTAACCATAAACTAGGGTTTCGAGAGAACTTTCCATTTTGAAGGTGATCATGTTGAAACCATACGCAAGTCATTTGTTACTCTAAGGTTATAATTAATCTTATCATGACCTATACTCTAATGATTTAACTGAGGCCCATCAGGCAGATAGATTGAGCTGATTGGAGTCAACCGCACTGACAAATCTCCCTGCCATGGTCTATCAGGGGCGTGTTTAATCTTGGCTACAGAGATCATTCAACACTGAGCTCTTTTTCTCAAGTCCTATCATTTGCCTAGTTGATTAGGTTATGTGTGTCTCACTAACAAATAATAAAGACAAAATGCTAAATACTTGGGCAAACTTTTCCAACAAGATTCCGATTGTTCTTTGGTATTTAATGCATAGTGAGTACCAGGTATCATTCTGGCAGAAAGAAGCAGAGTGGAAGGACCACAGAAGGTTAATGGTAAGACTCTGACACGCGCCATCAACGTGGTGCTGTTATGAACACGACCCACATCACCCCAGCAAGGAGTAACCAGCCAGTGATGAAACGTGCAGCAGAAAGACTCTGTTAACCAGAATTCTAGAGCAGTGGTTCTCAACCTGTGAGTCGTGACCCCTTTTTAACAATGAAAATACATTGTGGCATTAGGAAAGTTGAGAACCACTGCTCTAGAGGGAAGGCTTTGAAAGCACTGTTTCTATTCCGTATCTGTATTTTTTAAATGGGAGTTTAAATAAGGCGCTCACAAAAAAAAAAAAAAAACATACAAAATAGAAAAAAAATTCAGGAAAAAAAACATACAAAATAGATAAAGAGATGGAAGAATACAACTTCTGGGAAGGCTGAATGAAGTCCATTCATGTAGTCAGGAAAAAAGGAGGTTAAGGAATCTATGTAATTCTGATGAGTTGCTATCAGTGTGCAGAGGAATCCCATGAAGGAAATAATATAGAAAATAAAAAAACTATTCAACAAAAAATAATATAGAAAATTAAAAAACTATTTAACAAAAATGTTCTCATATTGAGGACTATTACATTTTAGGAAAACTGCCAAGAAAAACTAAGAAATATATATGTCCAGAGACTGATAATACAATTTATTTAGATGATTATGATTTGGTGGGCATTCTTATCCCTGAGAGTTGGGAACTAGTCCAGACAACCTTTAAAAGTTTCTTTTTGATCTATTATTCTAGAAGCAATTTTCTTAATTTTACAGGCAAAATGATAGAAAAATACATAAGAGGATAAAAAAAGCATATTAAATTTCTTACAGGAAATTTTTCAAAGTATAAATGCTTGAATGCTTCCTGATTCTTCCACAGTCCTGAAAAAGCCCCAGGTGGTAACGGCAACCTTATACAAAAAACAGAGCAGATAAAAGCACCATGGAAGTGGAAATAAAAACATTGATTAGAACCATTATTCCAGTGTGATGCATAATTATAACTTAAATCTCACATTAAAATGTAACTCCTCTAAGCCTGCTGGTGAGATCATGTCTAATTGAGGAATAAATAGTTGACCACTGCCTAGCAGAATTATTAAAGCGTGATTATAGTTTCTGCAAGGTACGCATATTAGATATTTAAATAGTTATTAGCAATAATCGTTGTTTTGATGAGAAGCATGAAACGCATATCCACAAAAAGAATAAAAATGCATCATTGAAGTACTTTTTAAGAAAACTATCCCTTCACCATAGAACGATAAGTCATTTTTGAAGTTGCCTTTCTCTTTGTGGAATTAAATGTTTCATTCAATCAGACACCCAGTGTATGATCTTCACAATCAACGTGCCTCCCTCCCATGGGAATTTCTTCTTCTATTCCCTCTTCCGTTATGTCCTTTCATGATCACCCTGACCTATGTGATTTCTCACTTCTATGAACATAGAGAAATACTTAAGCATAGAAAATATAAGGAACCCTGCATCTTTTCCTCCAGCTGACTTCTCTCATACTTTCTTCTTTCCTACATAGGGTCAAACAGGTGTCATACACATGGCAAAGACTTCATCTTTATCTTTCTACCACAATCCATTCTTCCATGGTTATACTAATAAAAGAAATTATCATATTGATCCCTATAGAAAGTGCCTACTAATAAAGATAACCACTCAAATTGTTTTCTGGACTCAGAAACCTTTTAGACACTTTATAGTTTGAAAATTTGGATACCGTAAAATATAAGGACATTTAAAACGCTACCTGTACTTCTTCCATGGAGTAGCCTTCTCAGTTATATATCTCATTCTGGTTCTGTTTCTCTGAAGAACCCTGATTAGTATAATAGTCGTGTGATAATGCTGAGTTTTCAAAGTTTTTTTTTTTATTGAAAAAGAAAAGATTTTATCATGTCTTTGTTCTGGAACAATGCAGAAGCTAGTGTGATGAACTGGATAAATAGAAGCTACAATGAGGGATGGAAATTAAAAGTGAGAGGTGAAGAAGAGAGAGGAATTGATGCTGCCTCTAAACTTTCTATTCTGGATCAATAGTTTTGCCAACACAAAGAACAGAATGTCATAAAAGCAAGACTTTTGGGAGAAGTGTCCTATTGGAGATTGAGGAAATAAAGAGAAGATGGAGAATTTGGCTTGGATATTGAATTTAGGAACGTGTGTTATATTAGCTGGAGCTATCAGCTAAGATGTCAATAAAAACACGTCTGAAAATCAGAAGGGAGAAAAGTTTGGGCGGACATATCAATATGCTCACCATGTGGAGATAGGCAATTACGGCAATCTTAGAAGTAGGTGACATGATTCAAGGAGAGAGTATGAACGTGTTAGCGTCAGTGTCAAAAAAGGATCAACAAAAAAGACCACTGAACTAAGAGAAGAAAATATTTCACAAGCTCAAATGAAGGGCAAACTTTGGAAGTGAATGAACCACAGGTCCTGGAACTTAGTAACACGATGCTTCGAGTAGTCTCGGGATTGCCATTTCAAGGAAGCAGAGCAAGCAATAGTCAGAGGGATTAAGGAACACACAGACAGTAAACAGGCAGTAAGGTTAGAGCATACTTTCAAAATGTTTGTGGATGACTGGAAGAAGAGACATTTGTCAGTTGTTTGATGCAAAAATGCAAGGTCATTTCACATGGAAAAGATTTGGGTGGGGGTAGCCAGTAAAGAAAGATGGAAAGTGAAAATTAGAGAAGAAAACACCAAGGTTAAAAAGTAAAGAACACTTTACTTTTTCATTTATTGATTTATTTATGCATTAACACATACATTAATTTTCTCTATTTCATCAATATTCACTGGATGCTTGGTATTCCTCAGTCAGTGTGCTGGGTATTAATGGTACAAAGATATAAATTATGGTCATAGACACATGAAGATCCTGGTACACTGTGAAAGATGATTATTTAGTATTTTTGGAATACAGACAGGAAGGGAGATTGCCATGAATGACGTCTATTTCATTAAGTTAATATAATAACATTAAATTTAAGCATTCAAGATGTTCATCAAGCAAATTTTATAGCTAGTGGTTAAACTCTGCACTGCCAGAGCTTCTCTTGGAAGAGAAGATTTTATCCCTACTCAAGGTATGGAAATGGCATATGTGTTTGTTCAAACTTATTTTTGAGATGCTGTCATAAAACTACTTCATTATTCACAGCTCTAACTCAGGATCAGGCTGGAAAACAAGATACAAGATTGCAATCAGTAATTGATAGGATAAGAGAGGGAAACACTTTCTGTTCTTTAACAAGGTGTGGTATCTTTAAAACTTCAAGTGCTATAAGGAGGGAACCCCTAGAAGAAGCCATATAAGGCCTCCAAAGAAAAGCAGAAAATAAAAAAGAATTTCAGAATTAGAAATATTTGTGATCACACACACACAGTGGTTTCCCCTTGTGCATAGGAAATATGTTCCAAGGCCCCTTATTCCAAGATGCCTGAAACCATGGATAGCACTGAGCCCAACATAGATTTGTTTCTTCTTATATGTACATAGCTATGTTAAAGTTTAAATTATAAATCAGGTAGAGTAAGATAGTAACAGTAATAAGTAATGACAAAAGGGAACAATTATAACAACATGTAGAATCACTACTCTAGTACTTTGGAACTATTGCACTAATGTACACAATTATGATTTAACAAAAATTTAAAAAAATACAATAAGGGTAACTTGGCTATAAGCACTACGGTCTCACAAAGGCAGATCTGATGACTGAGAAGGCTGCTGCGTGACTAAGGGACGGATGGTGTCTGCAGTGTAGATAAGTTGGACAAAGGGATTATTCACATTCTGAGAGAAACAGTGCAAGATTTTCTCACGCTACTCGGAATGGTAAGAAGTTTAAAGCTTACAAAGTGTCCATTTCTGTACTTTTCCATTTAATAGTTTTGGGCTATGGTTGACCGCAGACAGCTGAAACTATGAAGAGGAAAGCTGTAGGTATCAGGGCACTACTGTTCGTGTGTGTGTGTGTGTGTGTGCCCACATGTGAGAAGGAAATGTGATCAACGGAGGGAAACACGAGAAGAAAAGCGATTGAGAGACAAAGAAGGGGGGTGCCTACGAGCTAGAGTAGATTTATTTCCTGCGAGAATCCACATTAAGACCTTTCCCCTTGTCATTATCCTACGAATTATTCCGCATTAAGTTCACGTCTTCCTCTTGGAATAGTGGGTGCACTGGGCCTATTTTCTGAAGTTATAAAAACAATACTACTTTTCCCATGGTTACAATAATATAGAAATGTATTGAACTGGCAAAAAAAAGAAAGGAACAAAAATACTAAGAATGTACTCGTTAACATGTATACGCATCCTTCAAATTTGAAATCAAATTTCTATCACCCAGTGACATCTTCCCCAAACATTCCAAGCACAGCAAAATGGGTACTTCACTTTTATTTATTTTTTTAATAGAGTGTTTCTTATAATTCCTTCAGTGTTAATCAGGAATACCAAGCATCCAGTGAAGGAATACCAAGCATCCAGTGAATATTGATGAAATAGAGAAAATTAAGAGTTATTAGTTAATCCTTCTACAGAATATGCTTTCCAGAGACCATTCTGAAGTGGGAAGAGAAATAGTGGAGGCGGCAGTGACACCTGCGTAGGACGGAGGCATCAGTGTGATGAGAAACCCTTAAATAGCCTGGGCAGGAAGAGGTCGCCCATCATCCAAGATAGTGTCACATTCCTGACCAATCTGAAATATAAACCCCTAGATGCCTTCCATGAGGAATGTTCACAACAACTGAAGATATAATTCATGTTTCCTAGACAACTCTAGAGTTAATTCCCAACCTTGCACCCCCTCCAGTGGGGTCCTTAGGCTTTACAAGTGCTGGAGATTTTCAGATGCAGTTACTTTTTATCTCCCCAGAAGAGACTGACCAGGCAATAATTTCTTTTTCCTGGGACAGACAAACGACCGAGTAACAATGTGAGTTCTAGCTGTGTGACTAACTACTAAGGATGCTTAGTTCCTCTTGTCTAAAATGAGGGTAATATCTGCCCAGGCCTACTTCAAGTATTGTTATGATGTGAATAAGAGGTCATACTAAAATCTGCCTAACAGGAAAGGAACAGGATTATGATTATGTGACATCTTGGTTTTACTCAAAAGATGCCCTGATGAAGATAAAGCTGCCCTGGCCCTTTCCAAAGATAGCAGCACAGTGCCAGAATTGCTTCTGTGAAGCTATAAAAATGTGAACAAACATCATTAAGGACCAAGAGTTCTATATCTGAAGAAGGAGAAATTGGCAGGTGCGAACGTAAAAGCCACTCGGGCAATTACATACAGCTGTCTTGTACCCCACCATGGCCTGCGGGGTACAGGGCAGGAGACACAACAAGAAAGCCACAGTTACAATAGCAACGATGGATCTGGTCAGAGAAAAATGTATGCCTATCAGAGAGAAAGCACCGGAGAGCAATGGTTTTAATAACAGTGAGCACTCTGGTACGGAGGAAAGCAATTGCAGTTACAATTTTCTTTCATGCCCTGCTCTTTATCGCCTGGAAATTACTGACTCATAGTTTCATTTCTGCACTTCGGAGCTCTGGATGCAATTACAGGGACACGTTCTAAAACTCATGAGCATTTTGAATTCATAGCAATTGAGATACCTTAGCTATCCCTCCAAATTAACTAACTTGGAATAGGTTTCAAAATCAAAAGAATTTTCTAACATCCATGTGGATATGAAGTTTTCTACTAGAAAGGTAAATTCTCTGAATGCAAGTAATCTACTAAAAAAGTAAAACTGCAGGATTCCTTTTTATTATATCCCATGGCCTCTAGCAGTTTAGGAATTAGTGAAATGTGTATCTTCTGGTAGAAAAGTTCCCAGAACAGAAAAGCAGTGATTTCCAGAATGCCATAACAAAGAAGGTGGGAAAATCTAAGTGGATTGGGAGGATTTTAATGTTTTTAATTATGTGTTTCCACATATCACTATGTCTACATATAGACCTACACAAACAAGTCTTGTTGTTAGATGAACGTTAAATATGAGAACATCCCATACATACTGGGATGTATGAATACTGTTCAGGCTAATGAGTTAGAGTGGAAAGGCTTCTGGCCATGTGGATTTCAAAATAAAATTCTTGCTCACATAGATAAAAATGAGCCCCCTTGCCCCCCCCCCCAAAAAAAGGCAGAGAGAGAGAGAGGGATCAATCAATCTTGGTGGTTACACTTTTTTATTCTGATTATTGCTACTTTATGTTTCCTATACAATAATATATAATAATTTTCAAATATCTAGTTTCACTATTACCTAAGGGTGGAATCAAATTCCACTGTTTGCCTCCTCAGGTAATTTATTATGAAATCTCAGAACCCTGGAGATCAGCACCCTAAAATTCCCTGCTTAGGAAATACAGAGGGAAAAACATCATTCTGAATTGATGACAATCTAAACCATAGAATTCTTTAAAAAATAGTTGCATTAATTTCATCTAACTTGGCATGACATTAATGGCTCTAAGAAAAAAATATAGTTTGTGTAGGACACTGCTATATTTTGTTATTTTGGAATGGCAGTGGGGGCAAAACCACCTATAATTAAAGGGACAGAACCCATGAGGAGTCTAAAATTGGTCTGGCATCAAATGCCACTGCCAGGATCTTTGCAAGAGTTTTATGAAATGGATGACTCACACAGTCAGGAGGTTTTATGAAAATGTATGCTGCCACCGTGCTTTGAAAGCTATTGAAAAACATGTGATTCCCTAAGCAAGCTAAATATCCACCCATGTTCATATTACTAATTTCTTTAGCAAGCCCTCCCCTCGCCTCTGCTGTATTTCCTCAAATCGGTCAGATTCGAACCAGCTCTATGTGTATATGGATTCTGATTCAGACAAATATGAATACACATGATAAATTCAACATTTAATTTTCCCTTTTCCTTAGATACATCGTGTTAAAATTGAAACTGTTAAAAAAGTAATAGAGTACTTATATGTTTACTGATAGCATAAGAACATGAGACAAATTGCATTGTAATGTGTATCTCTTCTATTAGCTTTTTGAAAATTAAAAAATATCTCTGCCTGAAGAAATATTTTCTTCTCTAACTACCACATTTCATGTAACTTTCATAGGTTTAAAATATTTTACTAAGAGGAGGCAACCTTATACCAATATGAGGATGCCACGTAATATGAGTTCTTTTGACTTTTTGAGAAAAATAAATGTATAAAAATCTTTTTATAAACTGACACATAATGTTTTTTATTCATGGCAGCTCATTCTGGGGAACCTTTTACTTAAACCCCATTGGTAAAGAAGCCGACATCATCCTAATAGGAGGCACTAAATCAGACTCCATCAATTATTAAAATATCACATATTAGGGTGGTGCCTGTGGCTCAGTGAGTAGGGTGCCGGTCCCATATACCAAGGGTGGTGAGTTCAAACCCAGCCCTGGCCAAACTGCAACAACAAAAAAATTAATAAATAAATAAAAATAAATAAACTTAATAAATAAATAAATAAATAAAATATCACATATTTGTGCCTCCCGAGTAAACCAAGTTCCATTTCAGTTTCCACTACCATAACAATTTTAAGGCCCATGTATTGATTGAATCTAAGTAAATTTAAATAATTTCAATTCATATTTTAGAACTTTTGCCTATCAAATGAACAATGACAAAAAAATGTTAACAAGATATGTGTCTTTATGGTGAGCTGAGAACTTTCTAATATGCTACTGTTTGACTCAGAAATCATTGTTTTGGAAATATACTTAATACCATAGCAATTATCAGAGAAGAGGAAAAGGGAAAAAAAAATATGTTCAACACAGTATTATTTATAATCATAAAAATTCCAAAAATACTAAGAAGGGTAGGGAAAAAAAAATTTTAAGGGACAGAGTAAAAATTGAATACACTCCTGAGATAGGGTTTATAAGAAAACCACAATGTGGAAAAAGAAAAATAAACTGAACTTATTTAGTAATGTAAAACACTTCTCAAAAAGTGGAAAGTCCTGTATATTACAAAATTAACGGTATATTTCTGAGGGGTAGGAGTATATTAACTTCATTTATTTAGATTTCTTTGTACACAAGTTACATTTATCATCTATACATTACTTGTATAATCAGCAAAAGTTATTTAAAAAGATTCAAGCTTTATCTTTTATATTTTTCTTTTTGAGACAGAGTCTCACTCTATCACCCTAGGTTGAGTGCTGTGGCATCATAGCACATAGCAACCTCAACCTCAAGGTTTGGGCTCAAGTGATCCTCCTGCCTCAGCCTCTCAAGTAGCTGGGACTACATGCACTCGCCATAATGCCAGGGTAATTTTTTTCTACTTTTAGTGCAGACAGAGTCTCAGTCTTGCTCAGGCTGGTCTCAAACTCCGGAGCTCAGGAGATCCACAGGCTATGGCCTCACAGAGTGCTAGGATTACAGGCATGAGCCACTGCATCCTGCCCAAGTTCCCTCTTTTAAAAAACGGGGTTTAAAATTTTTGTATTTTATGAGGATTCCATGTAAAAATTACAAGAGTTGACACAATTCTTAAACAACACACAAACTCATTCTACAACTTCCTTACTCATAATAATATTACAATTACTCCATTCTTTTCTTAATATTATGCACTAATTTTTGCCCCATTTAAATATCAGTATTGAACACGTTGCTTACTTTACCACAATATTTCCAAAACACCGAGCCTTCAGTTTTTGCATGTTGTCATCCAAAATCATAACTATAGAATAAAATATAAATAAATAAATATTCAAATAAAGATGCATGACCATAAGCTTAAACAGTTTTTCATGTTTTCTATCTCAACTCCCAAAACTCTAGTCAGTGGTTCTCAACCTTCCTAATTGCCACGTTGTTACAAATGGAACAAAGGGGTCACAACCCACAGGTTGAGAACCGCTGCTCTAGCTTAAAATGGTAATATTTTGATTGCTATGAGATTATGAACCTATATTAAAAAGCTAAAATAACTTACAGAAAAATAAAGAGAACATGCATTTGATTCCCAATAAATGGTCTGTAAGAATCTCCCCTAAGTGAAGACATCGTATTTCAAACATACTGGTAACTTCATAATCTATGTTTATGCCCATTAGATATATCCTTCAATTCTATGAGAAACTTGTTTAGCCTTTCAAAATTGAAGAAGGCAAAGTTTAAAAATATATACCAGAAATGTAATCAATAAAATCTATTGATTGAAAACCATGTAAAAACCCTTATGCTGATTTAAAGCTTAACATTACGTATTCACTTAGGAGCCATAAATTAGGTCAATTTACTCTTCCCAAATATTATGCCAATACTTTCTATGCTTTCCTATTAAAATCCTGAATTGTAAGATCAAAGCTTGTAGCCACATTCAGTAACCCTTAGGGCAAATGGAATATGAAGATGAGTCATCATCTTTTAGGCTTTAATAGTTTTTTCTGTGGCTTCATTCACCCAGATAAATCAAATTTCAGCAGCTGATAGACAGGAAGGACATTGTCCCCAGAAAAAAATTAATCATTCCTTTCTTTGTGTTCCTGGAGAACTTTGTTTTAAAACTATTTTCACATAAGTATCAGAGATGTAAATATCTGTATGTCACTCTGTTGTGAGTTTACTAAGAATGGAGGCCAAGCCTAATTTTTCTGTGTTCCCCCAAATCCTAGTACAGGGGCCGAATTACTACGTGCCCCTGGGCACAGTTTGTTACCCCTTCAGTTTCCTGTGCACAGTTTGTTACCCCTTCAGTTTTACTATACTGCCTTTAAAATGGGACATATATCTTTCCCATAGTATCTATACAAGAATACTCCAATTAAGTATATAAAATAATAAGCTTGAAAATGTACTCAATGAATGTAAAATTGTTATACTGGATATTTTTTATACTAACAGAATTTTTTTCTTCTTCCCAAAGAATCTTGATTTTCAATTGTAATACTAAATGTTATGTTTTTAATCTTGAATTAACAATGAAACATGAAGAGCATCAGTCAAAAACTCACTCTTTTCTTGGTTATAAATGTTTAACCTGTGCTGTCTGCAGCTGGCGGCTTTCTGACAATGAGAAACTTCTGTATTAAAGCTCCATGTGCAATCAAAGCTTAACTCTTTCTTACAACTAGATATAAGAACAGTATGGAAAAACTAAAAGGGGGATGTATTTAACATCTCCCACAATCAGTCTTAACACAAAAGCAATTTTTTTCTGATAAAGGGATCAGGGAGGGCCAAATTGTTCAAATGGATTATTTCACTAACTCTAGGTTCACCTTTCCATGGCTGGAGGCTTCACTGACTTCACAGAATATCTCTTTCTGCCTTGAATAAAGAACCTAAAGTGTCTTTTATAAATATATCTGCTAGGTTAAACCAAACGATCCATGTTTTCTTAACTAGTTGTTGTCCTAGAAGGAAAATACAGTATTTTTAAGTTAGAGAAGTAAAAGACAAATCTCTGAATTTTGTAATTTATATGCAAATAGGGAACATATGTTAGGAATCATAGCCTTTCCCCCAAAGCTAGGTTTGCTTCATAAGTCTATTTAGCCAAATTATGTGACCATATGCAAATTACATAACCCCTGTGCCTCATTTTTCTTGTCTGTAAAATGAATGTGTGAGTCTAAATCGAGTCAGTCCCTCTGGCTTCTATGAAGTAGTAGTAGTGCTACTGTCTCAGACTTACTTCAGTCTTTACCAACAGGCACTGTATTAATGATTTGTTGTGTAACATCACAAAACAGCAGGCTTATAATGTGTATAAAATAATTATTCCTGTTTCAATATAGGGATATTTAGTGTTTGGAAAACATTTGATGATTTGTATAGTTTACACCATCAGAGAGTGTATTCCAAAGAAAATTATTTGATTATTATGGTCACTACCATAGATTTAAAAACAAATATTGAAAGGTTATTACATTTCTTTGCCACATAAAGCCAGTAGTGAAGAAATGTTTTCTCTTAGAACCTTAACACTTTGTACTTATTTTTTAAATAACAAGATTCAAATGCTTTGTCTTCATTCCCAAATTAAAAAGTAGCATATATAACAGAAGAAACTGTAGCTTTTGTAACAAAAGCAAGCAAAGGAAATAAAGCATGATGGCTGGCCCTGTCCTCAGGGTCTAAGCAGCTGGGTAACCCGAGGGAAATGATTCAGCCTCTCTGTTGACTCCTCAGTTAACTTATCTCTAAAACGGCAACATCTGTGAATCAGATACCCTTGAGCAGCCATTGAAAGGATACACACAAAGTTCAGGGAACCTCACAGGTGTTCCACGTGTAGTAATTTTACACTCATATTTTTAACATGCCTGAGAAATTATACTATTTTTTTGGTTATGTCAGCCACTGAGAACATATCCCTGTAAATACAGTATTTTACTTTTAATAGCAAAAATTAAGGTATTAATTTTTAATACAGGGCATTTATTTTACCAAATACTAAGCACCAATATAATATAAACTAGATGCAAGAAAATGCCAAATTTATTAACATCGAATATTTTCAAATTATCGGGGTCATTTCTTACCATTGTATCCTGGAACACTTTTTCCTGCTTGCCCTGGGGGAGGTGTCTTGGAATTACCTAATCCAATGCATGAGGCCGTGATTGGAGATCCCGTCTCTGGGGAAAGAAATGTTATTGGTCAGCCCATGTTCCAACTTGGGATCATAATGCTTCTTCTAAACATACGCACTCTACCCTGTCCTGGTTTGGCAGAGAATTTAACTGCATTAGGGATAGTACAAATGTATGACTTAATTTTCTTTAAATCTACTAATTTGTAATGTATCTCAAGTTTTAAAACATGAGGAAACATATTTGGAATGGAAGTGTTTCTTGTAAAGAAAAGAAAAGCTGCTCTTCAGTTCCGAGTTATAGATCAGCAGGAATGAGGGATGGAGAATCATGTGACCATGAAGGTTTTACAACACATGTTCAGGGCTGAAAGGCCACTAGGAAAGAGGCTTCCTCTTGATTCAATTAAATTTGGTTTATCGTTGTAAATTATGGCTGTACCAAAGTAGTCCTGTCATTTGTAGCTTATTCCCCGAAATAAGTAACCCAAAGATTTAAAAAATTACATGTCTAGAGACTCTGTTTCAAAGGATGGATTTAAAAATACCTCATTAAGTTTAGCCACTCTGGTGCCTCTGAACTTCTGGAAGTCCCCAAACATAGGAAAGGGAGATATTTATGCTCTGCTGACTATTTTATCAAGCCCACCATCTTACTCAAATTAGCTTGATTAACAAAAATGTTAAATCTGTTGTGTCTGTTTCTCTTTTATAATAACAGCTATTGTCTTATTACTGTAAGTTCTGAGAATGGTTATTGTTTTGTTGAGGAATGTATTTATCTTAAAAAAATAAATAAAGTTGTGAATTAAGAGAATACATGTACCACATGGGTGTTGTGTAGGTGTGAAGGGGCCTGATTAGAAGATATTAACAGTGAAAAGCTTGGGGTGTACTGGCTTAATGTTACGTACATAATGCACACATACATATACCCACAGATTTAACTGCCAAACCAGTCACATCCAAAGTAAAACAAAATTCAAACTCCGTCTTCTGAAATACCCACAATGTATTCCTTCCTCTGTGGTCTCTACCATAACTCATTGTAAATTTATATACGTGTCACTTTAAAATGACGGGAAGAATTTATGACTGTTCTTTACCTTCAGAGTAGTTCAGTTTATTATTCACATTTTATGGATGGTGGCTCAGCTGGCATCAATAACAGAAGATGGACTGCTGAACATTAAAACCTAGTTCCTAAGTCACAGGCTGGTACTTACGATCCTGAGCCATATGGTCACTGTGCAGGGTGATCGCCAAGTGACCAGAGCAGACCTATCTGATAGTTAACAAGGAGTTCTCAAATATTCTGCCCGCGTGACAAAAAAGGGGAAGGTATTTTATGAAAGGACATTCCACAGCCATGCAATCCTCCTGCCCATTTTCCCCACAGCATGATCGCAGAGAGAGAGAAAATGCACGTGGTTGGCAGGGTTACCAGCAGTTTCCCCATTGTCTTTGTAAAAATGTCCAGGTGCTCACCCCAGCTCTCCGTCCACGCTGATGTGAGAGACGAAAGCACAGGTGATGGCAGGAAGCATCCTGGTAGAGTGAGGCGCTTAAAGAAAGGGACAGAGAAGGGATAAGGGGGTAACAGGCAGAGAAGCCACCAGGACCCGTTAGGAAAGGAGGCAATCCTCGCAAGACACTTCTCTGACCCTCCCACCCAGCTGGAAGGAAGCTGCTAAAGTAGATGTATTTTAAAATGATTTCTTATCATATTTGGCTTATCAATAGGGAACTACAACCATCTAGAGTGCAAACTCTCTGTGGTTCTTAACACCAGAAAGCTTCCCCAACTTGTCCACACATAACTCCAGAATCTGCAAATGTCCCTGCCAACGGCTTTAGTGCCTCACCACAGGGCGGAGCCTGTGGCTCAGTTGGTAGGGCGCTGACCCCATATACTGAGGGTGGCGGGTTCAAACCCAGCCCCGGCCAAACTGCAACAAAAAATAGCCGGGCGTTGTGGCGGGCACCTGTAGTCCCAGCTACTCGGGAGGCTGAGGCAAGAGAATCACCAAAACCCAAGGGGTGGAGGTTGCTGTGAGCTGTGATGCCACGGCACGAGAATGATAAAGTGAGAATCTGTCTTTACAGAAAAAAGAAAAAAGCCCAGCACAGCTGAAATCTAACTGCACCACACTCTGGCCCATCTCAGTGTGAATCCTGAAAGACGTGGCACTCTGTCTCTCCTTTCCCAGGGAGAGAAGGGCAGTGGAGGAAGAGGAAGTATGAGAGGAAGCTGTCTCATCCATGTGTGAGGTCACAGGGAGGAGCACCATGCACTGCTGATATCACTGCCTGAGGAAGCTGACGTTCAGACTTCCTGAGACTCTGAAGCATCTTTGTATAGCGACGATTTATTTACAATCTTTTAACCTTCATCTGTTTTGTTGAAGATTACGATGATAAGACAACTATGAAAATCGTATTTTGCTATTCTTTTTAAAATTTCTTCTAATTCCCTAAATGTTCTCCAGGATGAAAACCACGTGTGTCTATAGGATTCACTGGAGTTTGAATTTTAAGGGCCCTGGGAAGGATCGTCCATTAAGGTTATCTATAATAGGGAATATCAATTCTTGCTTTGAATATTAGTAATGAAAGTGTCCCATTGATCTTATTTTGATAGCCATTTAGGGGATTAGAAAAAGAAGTATTGCTAGTGACAAGCAGAAAATACAACCAGACGAAATGGTAGTTCCTAACACTCTAAGCAGAATAAGGAGTCGCAGGGTGTAGAAAGCAGACTGAAAGGACCATAAGTACTTGTTATATGGCATGAGGACTTTGTACCCCTGAAGGTCCCGGGACCCAAGGACCCGTCTCCTCTGTGCACAGCCGCAATGGCACATTCGTGCCCACAGACCAGACAAACACCCCGGTTCTCAAGCTGGTCCGTGGACAGAATAGGCTTTTGGTTGGTAAATCAAATGGTAATGCCGCACGCCTTAGCTTAAATCCTAAAGGCTTTCAAAGCCCATTTCAAAGATGCTTAGAAAACATCTACTTCACACTAGCCAGACTATAACTAAATGGCTAGCAGTTATCTAGGGAGACAGGAAATCTAGATGTCACGTCCTGACTGGGAAATAGCTACAATAAACAAACTAGAACATTCTCTTTCGAACTGGATACTTTATTTGCAGACATCTTTACAAAGGTACTAACCTTTGAAACACAAAAAGCTCAGCAAAACACCAGTACAATGTCTGGGGATAAGAGACGGCAGGGAGAAGATGGCAGGGAATTCAAGGCTGTGCAGAATGTCACCGAGGCACGTGAACACTCAAGCTGCTCTAGAACTGGACGGAGAAATTCCACCTTTTTTAAAGGACAAACCTCACAGTATCTTTACTACCTCACTCCACTTTATTGCATCAAATGCGATCATTATAACCTGAAGGAATTTTCCTCAAATCTTTTAATTCTGAAGAAAAAAAAAAGGCCAGGAAAACTAATATAAGTAATTTTTCAAATATGAGTTAGATGCTGTGAACAGTGCTAAGAGTGCTTTTTATTTACATTATTGCATTTCACCAAACTACAAGACCACAGGGAGAAAAGGGAATATTCTTTTTACAGAAGAAAATCCTGGGGACTAACCAAGGAAATGTGAACAATTTGTCCTAGTTGGCAAAGTTCTTTCAAAGAAGGAGAACGGAATAGGCAAGTGTATTACTCCTGAAGTTCTCTGACCAGAAGATAATGGATGAGAAGGGAGAAAAAAATCAACCATACTGTGTCTCAGGGAGGAAAAAACAATCCTGTGACAGGGAGTGACACTTTGTCATGTTGGAAAATGGCAATAGTGGTGGTACGAATCATTTATTAGCAAAGAGTTACAAAGCAGCTTTTGTGTGTTAGAACCAGGATACAGTCACAAACCAAAGTGACCCAAATTCCAACCCTCATAGAGCTCACATTCTAGTTAAGGAGAAAAACAATGAACAACATACAAAAGTAAAGGATATGGTATGTTAAAGAGTCATAAGCACTGATGAAAAAAGAAACCACAGGCAAGGTATAAAATTCTGTAATTGGTTGGGCAGGAAAAACCTCCCTGAGAAGGTGACATTGTGGCTCAAGGAGTAGGGCGCCGGCCCCATATACTGGAGGTGGCGGGTTCAAACCCGGCCCCGGCCAAAAAGAAAAAAAAAGAAAACACCAGAACTAAATGAGAACATGTGACACACAGGTTATTTAGAGAAAAAGAATCTAAGAGAAATAAATCTCACTTGCAAAGGCCCCGAAGTAGCTTTCTGAGTATTTGAGAACAGGCAGGCAGCTAAGGTGTTTGAAGTAGAGCAAATGAACAAAGTATTACTAGGAAAGCAGGTTAGAGAGAGGCGACGAGGCAGATCACGTGAGACGGCTCAAGTCATCATGAGATCTTAGTCTGAGTGACGTCCTGAGCTAACGGGAGCTTCTGAACTGAAAGATAGTGAATCCTAACCAGGAAAATATAGCTTACTTCACTGTTCATACGCCTCGCAGGCCCTGCGTCCATGTCTATTTTATTGGGGATTCAAGAGAGGTATGTGGTAGGAAATTCAGAGATAGACACCGATTCGGAACAATTGGTCAAAAGTTGCCTGTGACATCCTAAACATCAGGAGCCAATTCACATGAGAATTCCCCAAGACTGTCAGAAAGACCAGGACCCAGTAGGTGACAGATGGAAGAAGGTGTTAGGGGCAGGCAGCTTACACAAACAAAGATAATCACTTTGTTACTGCATGTTAGCATGTATAAAATTGATACAACATTTCTGAATTGCAATTTGGCAAGTCTTGTTTAAAAAATCCTTAAAAAATACCTCTTTTCAAGAAGTTTCCTCATATAGTAGAGGTAACTGTACTATAGTAGAGTATATAGTACTCTTTATAGTGGAGTTTAAAAGATTGTCCAAAAACTGGAATAATTAAGAAGTAATAAAGGCCCTTCCAAGGCTACAGCAGAATGTTTACTGATAGAAAACAATTCCCACAATATGTTGCACAGAAAAAACTATAAAATAGAATATACAACATGAATTTTTGATAAATAAAATACATTGACCAAAAACACACATCTTTAAAAGTATGTATTAAAATACAATATTAACATAAACTATTTCTGAATGATGAGTAAAGGGTAAAGGGAATGTTGAAGAGTCCAAAAGACTACGTCTACCAACTTTGAAATTTATCCACAAGGGTAAATTAAAGATGACTGAATACTTTCAACACTCCTCCTACCAAAAGGTAGGTTCTGTGCCCTTTCTCCTTAATTTAACAGAGTTTTGATTCCTTTGATAGAAAAGCAATACTACCTCAGTTTCTAGGCACAGGACTTAAGAACCTCTGAGCATGATCTCTGAACCCCTGATTTGCTACGTAAGATGGGTGGTGAACTGCCCTGATTGGCCAAGCTCAGAGTGCTGTGTCCGAGCCTTCTAGTTCACAGTCCTAGCTGAGTCCAGCCTTCCCATCATTCCCAGGCACAAGAGTAAATCTGTGTAGGCTCCTCCAGACCATTCTTCACTGAATACTTGTTCAGGCTGATTTTGGCCTGTGATTCACAAAATCTTAAGATGTGACTGTTGTTTTAAGCTGTTAAGTTTTAGACTCACAGTGATTCTCAACCTTCCTAATGCCATGACCCTTTAATATAGTTCCTCATGCTGTCTTGACCCACAATCATAAAATTATTTTCATTGCTACTTCCAAAGAAAATAATTTTATGGTTGGGGGTCACCACAACATGAGGAACTGTATTTAAGAGTTGGGGCATAAGGAAGGTTGAGAACCACTGTTTTAGAGTAATATATATATTTTCTTGAGACAGAGTCTCACTCTGTCTTCCTACATAGAGTTCTGTGGCCTCATAGTTCACAGCAGCCTCGAACTCTTGGGCTTAAGTGATCCTCTTGTCTCAGCCTCCCAAGTGTCTAGTAGGACCACTGGTGCCCACCATGGTACCTAGCTAGATTTTCTATTTTTAGTAGAGATAAGATCTAGCTATTGCTCGGCCTGGTCTCAAACTCCTGAGCTCAAACAATCCATCTGCTTTGGCCTCTCAGAGTGCTAGGATTACAAGTGTGAGCCAACGCCTCCAGGTAGAGTGATAATTTTTACATAGCAATGAATACTTGCAAGGTTTGCCACCGAAAATATTACAAAATCCTTTACTGAAATGTTAAGTTTAGTTCTCAAAAAAATTGTGTATATAATTTATGAAGAAATTTTACAAGCCTGCAGCTGACATCAGGGTAGTTTTCGTTTTGTTTTGTTATTTTTGTTTTCCTATGAGCCTAAAAGTCATTTATATCAGCAGGACCCAATAGTCCAGGCCCTGACATTTTGCACTCAGGGAATGTTTGTTGACAAGTAAATACATACCTCCGACATAATTTTAGGGCATAGCTCCCATTATTAAGGTCAGGGCTCTTAAAATATAAATAGCAAATTGCAGCAAGCACTGCCAAATGAACCAGAAAGAAGGAGAAACAGAGGACTACAGGAAGAAGAAAACTGTAAGCTATAATTTCTTTACAATCTTTTCTTATTCCAAGAATGATATTCAAAGGTTGGTCCTTCAGTAAGTATTTGTTAAGTATATTCCACTCACTGAAAGGCATTTCTTTTTGCAAGACCAGAGTGCTAAGGGTAGAAAGACATGCCAAATAGAAATGGCAACCTGTATAAAGGTTCAGAAGTTAGATCATCAAAAGACTGCGAGTTATGTGGCACAGGAAAGCTTGGGGGTGGCAGGTGTACTAAGGAAGATGATAAAGACAAAATGAAAGGGGTGAACAGAGGCACCTTATGAAGTGCCTCTCATGCCATATTATGAAATTCGGAGATTATTCCAGGAACAACCAGAGACACAGGGGGTTTTGCAGAGGCAATTTGCTCAGAATCATGTTACAGAAAAGTCTCTTCAGTTACAAACTAGAACACTAAACTGATGATCCCAACACAGAGCAATAAACAGCTGGATGTTGGTGGTCTGGTGCCGGTGAGCAGCAATTGAAGAGAAGACCAAATTGGAGTTATGCTCAGAACCAAAGGTCTTGGTGATCGAATATGGGGAATGAGCAAGAGGGAGAAGTTCAAGTGAACCCAGAATTTTGGTGCACAAACTAAAGATAACACAGAAAGAAGACTCGAGGTGAGACGGAGTCAAGCAGAAGAACATGGTAGCCAATCCCCACGTTCAGCTCTGTAAATGAGAGCTCCTGCTGCCTCTGGCAATCTGTCATTATGCCCCGACTGTGGTTCCAGAAACACTACATTTAAGCAATATAGATTTAGAAGTTGGTGGCCCATGCTGAGAGTGGAAGTCCTAGAAATAAATCAATTCAGCAGCCTCGTACTGCTGAGTCATATTAATCACAGCATCATCATGGGCATAGAGGCAATTTGTAAAGAAACCATTCTCTTGACCTCTGAATCTATACAGTGAGCTATAAATAACTTGAATGGTGGTTGCAGAAAGAAAGCAGAAACAGTGAGATGTACACCAGTGAAAGAAAATCAATGCAATCTTTGTGTTTAGGAGATGGTACGATTTCAGTTTAAAATACTTAATTCAAAGCCACCTAACTTTTTGTTCTAGAAGAATCCCATTAAGCTGAGCTATGAGACGCTGGTCTTACCCTATTCTCTTACCAGTACCCTGCCTCTAACTGTGGATGACTAAATGGACAGGTGTGTAAATGATCTGTAGTTCAGTGAGATAAGAAACACTGAATTAATGAGGGCATGAGATAAAAGGTTGGAAGAAAGGACGCTGCACAACTCAGAACGACGAGAGTTCTGGTGCTAACCCTACCTAGCAAGTTAACTCTAGGTCTCTGACATCTCTCTGGTTACTTTATAAAATGAGCTCTTATGTCCTGATTTTTCTTGAATCTGAATTATCTACTGGCCAGGATGCTAAAGATTTCCTTTTTATTCATGAAGGTTTATTCATGGGAAAGGAAAAGGAAAAATACAGCAAAACTTCTATAGTTGACCACCTCCCTACACTGACCACCTCCTTAAGTTGACCTAATTTTCATCGACTGGTTGGTACAGAAGGCACAGTTCCTTATGTTGACCACCCCCGTATGTTGAGTAGTTTGTCTTAGTCCCATCGGGTGGTCAACTTACAGGGGTTCGACAATAATATATTGTGAGTACTATTTGCTATACTGTTTGTGCCTATTTCACTTTTTTTTTTTGGCCGGGACTGGGTTTGAACCCGCCACCCCTGGCATATGGAGTCAGCGCCATACTCCTTGAGCCACAGGCGCCGCCCGTATTTCACTTCTTTTAAAACGCTTTCCAGAAGCCCATGAGGAAATGAGATTGAGGACTTGCCCATGGTTACAGAGTAAGTGACTGAATTACTCTGTCCCCTCCCCCAAAAAATAGATCAATAAAAAATACAAGCAGTCCTTTTGAATTCAGTATTACCTGAATCCATTTGGTTTTTCCAAGGAAAATAGTCATCACCTGCTGTTTTCCAAATTAAAACTCACGACAAAAGAGGAATTGGTAATTGTATTGTGAGGCCTTTGGGCCACAGTGCAGACGTTTCCATGAAATGGGGAGTCGAGTTCCCACACAGTAAAGTTGGTCAAGGGAAGCTTTAGAAACTCTCCTTCTTACGAGGATCTATAAAAGTGTGACATATTTTCACCTTCCTAAGGTGCATTATACGTGATCCTTCCCAAAGACAAAAGTATTAGAGTAGATGAGATCAGAGACTAAATCAGCTTTATATCATTAATCAGTTTCACAGGTCTTAGTCTCTTCATTATCACTAATAAAATAATGAGCACAAACAGTAATTCTAAAACACAATTCTACGTCTCAAACTAGTTATTGTAACCATATTTGAAAAAAACTACTTGAGGTTCTTTCTACATTATAATGCTATAAATTAAAGACGAAATGTCTGCCTCAATGGGTACTATTTGGTTTGGAAATTCATTTTAGATAGATTAAGAATGGTGCATTTTACAAGGGTACATGTTAAATTTACTAAGTGTAGAGTATAAATGCCTGAACACAATAACTAAGAAAATGCGGTGAAGGCTATGTTAACCAATTTGATGAAATTATTTCAAATAGTATATAAAACCAGCACATTGTAAAAAAAGAAAAATGAATTTATAAACAGTTATTCACTTTTAGAGAGAGAAAGTCTTATCAAGCACGCCTTACATTTGACCAAAAGATCATTCTTTCCACAAGCCAAATTCACGTAGCTTACCTCTAAGCTCCTGCTTTTCAAATTGTCAGTAAAAATCACCTACTTTAAACTAATAAAGACTGTTCTACATGAGCAAAATGTGCTGTTGCTAGGCAACCAGGATGACACGGGCTCTTTTTTTCTCTCTCACCAGATGGATACTGTCACAGCATCGCTCTCTGGCTGCACATTGCTGAGATGACACCCTGTCTATCTAGCCGTCCCCGATCTCGTACAATCACAACTTCTCATGCTAAACTTATCTAAGGTATCTTTTCTATGAATAAAAGAAAGACATGAATTTATTTGTGGCCAGCAAATTGTGAAAAACAAAAAACATAGCAGACAGTAGTGACTAATTCGTATTATTGAAAGACTGTCTGCACTCTACTGTTTGCGAGCAGTAGAGGAAAGCTCCTGAACATCCCGGTTCCTGGGGCAGTGCAGACATACCCAGTCCTGCCTAACCTGGCCCTTTGAGTCCCACAGTGTGTGTTCCTACTACTTCCAGCCATCATCTTTGAAAATAAACAGAGACATGGCTTGGCTCTTAAAATGAGCTCTCATGTCCTAATTTTTCTTGAATCTGAATTATCTATTGGCCAGGATGCTAAAGATTTCCTTTTTATCCATGAAGGTTTATTTGTGGGAAAGGAAAAGGAAAAATACAGCAAACTTCTATAGTTGACCACCTCCCTACACTGACCACCTCCTTACATTGACCTAATTTTCATCGACTGTACGTGCATCACATGTACATGTTGGTACAGCAGGTCTAGTTCCTTACGTTGACCACTTCCATATGTTGAGCAGTTTGTTATAGTCCCTGGCCTATAGTCCTGTAGCTCAGTGGCTAGGGTACCGGCCACATACACCAGGGCTGGCGGGTTCAAACCCAGCCCTGGCCTGCTAAACCACAATGACAACAACAACAACAACAACAACAAAATAGCCTGGCTTTGTGGTAGGCACCTGTAGTCCCAAATACTTGCGAGGCTGATGCAAGAGAATCGCTTAAGCCCAAGAGTTTGAGGTTGCTATGAGCTGTGACACCACAGCACTCTACTAAGGGTGACATAGTGAGACTCTGTTTCAAAAATCATATATATATATATAAATGAATAAATAAATAAATAGAGACATAAATTATATTTTAATGATATCCTACCACCACAGTCCAAATTTGATAGACTCAGAAATTATTTAGTAAAACACAAAATCAGGGATTTGATTGTACATGAAAATATATGAGAAGTAGTCAAAGGAATATTTATTAATGGCTCCTGATATATAAACCACCATGAACAGGTTTTTAAACAATTAAAAATAGTGTCCCAAAGGCAAAGTCACTAAAGACACTTTCCTCATTGTCTCATTAGCCATATGGAGCTGGTTTTTTATACCTTAGCCTTAGGAAGCCATTTTGCAGTAAAATGGACAAGATCTCGCCTGGGGCATAAGTAAGTCTGTTCAAATTGAAAGAAATCACACATCTTGTACATAGTTGCAAAATGCCAAAAAGAAAGAAATGAAATAAATAACAAGTCATAATTTTTCCAGTGCTGAATCCCTATTGTAGACCAACTTCAGAACTACAGGCTGAAATGTCAGAGCAGAATTGTCTAGGAATCAAGGTCAGCAAAGAAGACGAAGATCCAGCAAAACAAAGAAGCTCAGACTTTCACAGTCTGCCTGTCAAGTCTTCAGTTGGGTAAGTATTTTATGAGTAGTTTACTTAAGCGGAATGAGACCATGCTATAGTTACGGGTTTAACACTTCCCATAGAGATCTCTGCCTACGATAATTGCTATCAAACTGTTATTCTATTTTATGGTTTATATTTTTATAAATACAATTTGTTGTTGTCTATTTCTCTCTCTTTCTTTCTTTCTTTCTTTCTTTCTTTCTTTCTTTCTTTCTTTCTTTCTCTCTCTTTCTCTCTCTCTCTCTCCCTCCCTCCCTCCCTCCCTCCTTCCTTCTTTCTTTCTTTCATTCTTTCTTTCTTTTTTTGAAACAGAATCTCAATCTTTCACCCTGGGTAGAGTGCTATGGCATATAGCTCATAGCAACCTCAAACTCTTCAACTCAAGCAACCTTTCTGCCTCAGCCTCCTGAGTAGCTGTAATGACAGGTGTCCATCACAACACCAGACTAGTTATTCTATTGTTAGTAGACATGGGGTCTCACTCTTCCTCTGGCTAGTCTTGAACATAAGAGCTCAAGCAGACTACCTGCTTTGGCCTGCCAGAGTTCTAGGATTATAGGTGTGAGCCACCGCACCCAGCCTACATTTCTGTCTTAAAACAAATCTTGAGCTAAGGAATCTTTTCCTAAGTATAAGGACTAAATTCAGCTAGCTTAAGCAACTTCTGCGGTTAAAAGTATTGTTCCAGGAGTCCACTCTCAGTACTTATATTCTGCCAAACTGCAAAAATAAGGATTATCATGTCAATTAGCCTTGACACATGTTAATAATATGGCATTAGGGTATGTGTACACTTAGAATCAATAATTTTGATTTAGAGTTGACATAAGTGAAGTTTGCTGGAGTCTTTGGGTCATAAAATCCAGCATTATCAGATTCCTCCCTGAAGGAAGAAGATTTAGACTGCATATAGACAATAGTTACTTCAGAAGTGCAATTGCAGTTAAAACTGCAACAGTCTAATCAATTAGGAAGAGAAATATTCTGATTACTTCAAGATATAAGAACTCAACGAAGATATGTCACGGAAGAAAAAGTAAGATCAAGAACTTCAAGCATTATGAATGCCTCAGTACATTAGATAACAATTGTTTGTTGTTTTTTTTTTTTCATTGAAATCCTTCCTAGGAATTTTTTAAATTCTATGAATTGTCTAATAATTTTATTCTTCCATTAAAGTGGTAGAAACAAAATAAACAAACAACAAAATCACCCAGTACTGCTCAAGTTGGTGGTCATTACTTCATTTCCATTATGTCATCACTATCTGGACAGAAGGACACTTGAACATTTCCAACTCATAAGCTCACTATCTGCTGTTGGGAACTACACAGATAGTGTCATTTTGGGTAGAAAGAATCATGAATTCTGTTGAACTGAACTAAATTGTTCCTTATATAACCATTGTGGAACTTGAGTAGTGTAGCCTTGTAGTTATCTTGAATTAACCTAGTGATAACAAGTGGAAGAATAGCGTTTCTATCTAGGCTCAAATAACATTAAAATTGGGATTCCAAGGTGAGTTGTTGCAATAATTTCTCAACCAATACCATATCTTAAAGCAAAAAGGAAGGAAGGAAAAATAGCTCAAAAAGGAAAAGGTCCATTGTCTACGGGTTTCAATAACCTCTCAAATGTAAGGTACTTTGATACTTTGTCAAGTACTTTGTCTTTTTCTCATAAGGGAACGAATTATCTTATAGCCATCTTAAGTCAGAAAAAATAAAATTCTTCAAAGGCCACCAGTTACTACACTAATGATTCTTCCCTTGTAAGGCTGTGCCTTCAGTCTGATTTCTGGGAAATCTCCTCTATAACAATACAGTATTTTATCTGGGGATTGAACTACTAAGGATAATGAAGTTCTGGCTATTCATTTTCTAGCACATGAGTGACTATATTTTAATGGAACAAATTCTATCCCCTTAATTTTCATTTTTAAAAATATGATGATAGCACCTATGTTTCCACATGTTAAAAAAATATATAAAATTCAGTCACTACTCCAGATGTTTTCAATCTTACGGATGAGTTACTGTGAAGATAAAACATCTGGGTGAATAACAATCCAGCTGGTATACAGATTTATAAATCAGATAGATATAGCCCTCCTCACTAAACTTAGCAAGACCAATTTCCTTTATGAGAGCATTAAATGTTTATGTTATTACAATCTAAAGCAAAAGCTTAATGCTTCAGTTGAACATGTTGAACACGTACAATTCTTTATTAAAATGCTCATTTTATTTAATTTATTAAAATACTAGAGGGGTGAAGGGTGATGGTATGTTCCTGAATTTTCTACAGATTAGTTTTTACTTTAGAATATTAGATATTATTTAAATCGGGAATCAGAAGTATGATTATTAAATGGCACTAAACAGGATGTTACTAATGCAAATTATACATTATAAAATTTTACAGAATACTAACAAAATATTATGTGTTGGCCACCTCTTTGTAAAATTCTGAAATAATGTTTTGTAAAAAAAGATACACTGAGCTACAATTTCCAAATTTCTGTATGTATGGTGACTTTTAGGATACCCTGTTCTTTGATAACAAAAATGATATGTGACAGTTCATTTTAGGTGTTCAACTTGACTGGAGTAAGAAAGCCTGGAAAGCATTATTTTTCAATGCGTCTGTGAGGGCGTTTCCAGAGGAGATCAGCATGTGTGTCTCAGGGGACTAGGTAGGGAAAATCCACCTCAACGAGGGCAGGCAGATACCACTCAGTCTGCAGAGAACAGCAGCAGAGGAAGGCTAATGTGTGGCTCCATCTGCTACACTCTTCCTCGCCTCTCCTTGGATGGCAACTCCAGGCTCCCTGGACTTTGGACACCAAGGCTTTTAGGCAGGGTCCCTGGGTTCTCAAGACTAGCTTTAGACTGAGAGTTCCACCACTGCAATCCTTGCTCCTAAGCCCTTCGGACTTGGACTGAGCCACTCTACCAGAATTTCAGTGTCCCCAGCTTGCAGATGGCTTGGGGCCGCACTTCTGAGTCTCCATAATCACGTGAGCCCATCTCCCAATAAATCCTCTTCCATATTAGTACTGAGCACATTACTTTGAGCTTTTCCATTCTTGGGATACTTTGCTTAAGAGGATGTTCTCCAAATCTATCCGGGTAAATACAAACTAATGCACACCCAAATAAGATAAAAACAAAATTAAATTCAAAGGGAGGATGGAGGGAAAGGGGAGAGAGATTGCTAAGTTTTCACCTAATCACCATGATGTAGGGGTATATGGCACACCTCCTGGGTAAGGGGCTCAACTATAACTTGAACTTTACCTAACAAATGAAAACAATGTATTCTAAATGTTTGTACAGAATCTGAAATTTAAAAAAATAAAATAAATCCTCTCTCATATATCTGTTTGTATAAACATCCTATTAATTCTATCTCTTGGGAGAACCTTTTTAAAAAGTGGTAATATAGATGGATTGATGGCAGAGTACCTTCTTATAATCCAAGTCACACAAACTAACTTCTATTCATACATTTAAGGTATTAACATCACCCTTACTAATTTCAAACTATATATCACAGTTTCTAAACAGTTTTTAAGCACTTCTTTTACACACAGAGGGCCAATTCATAAATTATTCCTATATATGAGAAAAGCTCATAAAGTGTGCAAGTATATAAAAACATTAATTTCTAAGTCAATGGTAAAGGACTTTATAGAAAACTTGAAATTTGAAATAAAGAAATCAAAGATAATCTTCTCTTAAATATCATCATATATTGACTAGCACATCTCTCAGGGAAGGACACCACCATCCATTTGACATATAGCCCATTAGGGAATTCATGAATGCACTAAAAATATCATATTTTTTTCTAAGAGTTAATAATAACTCATAAAGTACTTGCTCTTCTTCCTTGGTGATTTAATGTTAACTTGACAGCGCTTTAAGAAAGGAAAATGGTGGTAAATGCTAAACTTCAGTGTCATTTTATACTTCCCATAACATGCAACGTTGAAAATGATAAAGTGATCTCTTGTATGAAAATGAATGGAATTCTAACTAGGTTTCCTGTTAGTAGCTGACATATGCATCACCTAGGATGAAATTCTTTTCTAAAGTATGAAATTATCTGTCTATCATATATTTACCTACCTATCCATATAAATGTTTGTAGTTGTGTAGTTTAATTGGACAGAACATTAAATGCTATAAAATTTAATGGTTGGAAGGACAGGAAAGAATTAGTCATTTTATGAGTAAAAATCCACTGTCTTTCATGGTAATGAGTAGCCATTCCTACTTGAATATAGTGACAGCACATTGACATAATGTGGCTATTAATTCCCTCTAAACACTACATTAAAGAAAAATTGTAAATTCATCTGAAACCCAATACCGACCAGGGACCTTATATGTTTGTTTCATAGACTTCCATAGGCTTTTTTTTGTAAACTTGAATGCATTAACTACAAATATCCTCACTGGCTAATATGTACAAAGTATCTATAAGAAAATGTAAAAGAATTACAATTTTATTTATGAATGTGTTGGTTTTCTTCAAGGAAACACTGGCAGTATCATCTTTACGGAGGAAGACAAAACTCTCCTGCAAGCATTTGTGTAAGGTCACTTGTGTAAGGGAAGCAATCTTTCTATTTTGACCAGGTAAGGAAAATCATCTAAAGGTTGCAAGATATTTCACAGATCATGCCCAGGAAAATAACAGCTAAAACTTTCTTGGCTAACAAAGGTTACACCAATACTGTAAACACTCTTCTAGCAGAAGTAATAATCTTCACTTGTTTTTTATGTATTTATACACATAACATTGATCTTTCTCTAAACTCAGTCTTATATTTTATATTTTCTAAATAGTTATAAATCTAAATTCATATATTAAGTAATTTTTTCCCCTTAGTAAATAAAACTAGAGAATAAAACCCCTATCTCTGATTTTCATCGTATAAGGAACATGTCTTTTGCTCTGATCATTCATTTTGTAGGTCATATCACAAAGGGTACTGAAAACATTTTTAAAGAATACTATCCAAGAAGATAATATAAAATTTAATTTCTCAAGGAGTTCTAAAATATCAAAAAGCTCTAAAATATCAAGCACTGAACTTCAGCTTCGGTCATTCACTTGATCTTCTAGATGAAAATCATTTTCAAAAAAGTCAGACCTCATTTTTGCAAAGTAACTGTATTAATTTTTAATCCAAATTTGATACTCTTCCCTTGATGCTCAGAAGGTGGAACTACTGACAACACTAATAAATAAAAGGGTTGATATAATTCATTGAACTAGGAAAGATTGAATTGAAATATATACATAGAAAGGCTATAAGGCTCTCAAAGCTCATAGCTACTTTCAGTTGGTGAAAGAAAAAAATAATCCCTACATTTGGTGAGGATAAACTACCCACTCTCACATATGTACACGGACATCCCCTCAAAAGAAAGAGCAGAAAGATTTTTCTTTCTATTTGTTTGATCCAAAGTTTATATTATATCCACGTAATAGAAAAATTTGTTTTCTCAGGGTCACTTAGTGGGAGGAAAATAAGAAATAAACAAAATAAGTAAATAAATCACTTACATATATAATGATAATTGTTTTGGAGAAAAAGATAAGTTTGATTCAAATACTAGGCAGAAGATAATAGATTTTATACACACAAGAAGATTGTCAGAGAATCCATTGACAAGAGACATGCTTTTAAAAAAGGATTGTGGAGGCAGTGTGCAGAGTGAATAAAAAAGCAGAGAGAGCAGAGATGAGTGATGAGGACACTTTAAATTAGGTCAGATGATAGATAGGCGGCTGCCACAGCTCAAAGGCGATGTGGGTGCTGAAGGTGAGATGAATCCAACAGACACTTCAAAGGAAAAGTCTGAGATTTAGTGACTTACCGGATATAGGAAACAGAGAGGAGAAGATAAAGAGGTCTTTAGTGTTTTATACCTAGGGACCAAGAGAACGGTAGCATCAACGTCACTTATGAAGACATTGTTAATCAGGTAACAGTCAAAGCACAGCTTATTTTTACTAAAACCTGAACCCCCTGAATCTTGAGTTTGTGTCTGATGGTCATAGCTCAGGATTTCTTCCAATCTCTGCAGTGCTTTTCAGCACTCCTGAATTATTCACGTTCGTGCTTAGAAAATGCTCACCAGTTTGCCACCAGTGGTCAAGGACAGGTACCCTGAAGACGTTTTTGGACCATTCCAAGGTCTCCACATCACATCGTTCTCCAGCCACAAATAATGTTTTGAATCTGAATATAAGAGACATAATGAACTCCAATTATTGCTTGAAAATCAATCTAAATTATTTCATCTTCATTTTTTATTTTTTGCAGACTGGGACAGGTTTGAACCAGTCACCTCCGGTATTTGGGGCCAGGACCTACCCCACAGACGTTGCCCTTCTTTTTTTAAACCTTATTGAATCTAACTCTGTTGGTCATATGAGAGGAAAACAGCCGTGTTACCAGAATATCACACTGTAGAATGAGGCATTGCCCATCTGACCCAAATGTAACCAAACACATATCACAGTATGTGATGTAGTCACTTCAAAAGGTGAATTCACAGCTACTGCTTTTCAGTTTTGATAAGTGCAATTGCACTGATCCTTGCATTGTATTTGCCACATTTGTCTAATAATCAAAGATTAAGAAGTCTTTTGCTTCTTGATATTATCCCTGCTAATTTTAGCTCCAAGTTTGATTGCTGTGTTCTATCTTAGGATATACACACAAATACACTCAAAAGTATCACCTTAGGCAGCAAATTCACTTTAATATGAAATATTTGTTCCCTCCAATAGGTTCTTTTGATAAAAATCACTTTGATTTCAAGTGTTTTCTCCAATCCAAGGACATATAGAGAGAGGATAGCTGAAGAAAAAGTAAATGCGATTGTGGCCTTCTAGGTCAAAATGGTTCCTATCAAAAGGAATGAATACAGGCTTACTAAGAGGTATAGGAGAATTAGCATCTTTGGCAGAAGTATCATGGCACAAATGGAAAAAAGTGAAACGAAAAAACAAATTTAGGTTGACCCTATTAGTGTCTCATTGAGAACATGGTTATTACTCTTCCATTTTCAATGCTCTTATGAAATGTCTGTAAAAAATAAATGAGTAGTGGATGAAGAATTAATTCATTACCACCAAAGTAAAGTCAACAAACAAAAACTTGCTTACTCATCCTGAGCAATGTAATATATATTACATTTCCTTTACTTTATCTTATGATTCCATAAAGATTCACGGAAATTCAAGTATTTCTACCTCTATGTTCCAAAAACATTGAGAGGACAGTAGAATGGGGTTCAGGGTGAGAGATGACGTTTTCCACAGTCAGTAGAATGGGGTGCAGGGTGAGAGAGGACAGTTTCCCACTTAGGGATCTTGCAAATAGGACTGTTCGGAGGGATGTTTATGATAGCTGAGAGAACCCAATGTTGAAAGACAATGGGGGAAGGAAGAGTGTGTTAATAGCAGGATTATCATCAAGACAGTATCAGAAATAATTCAAAGACCATAGCAGTGGAGAGTAAAGAGAAAGTCCAGGAAGGGAGATAGCATGAACTCAATAGAAGATGGCCTCTTAGGTGTACAAAATGTCTAAGTTCTCATGTTACGCTAAAGTTACAACTTTACTGTAACATCTTCCCTAACCTTTATACATAATCTTGGCCCCAAAGGGGCATATGGCCTCAATAGTGGGGAAAAAGTGAGAGTTTAATTGTTTTAGAGATAATCCAGGTTGCAAATAAGCTATTGAAAACACATGTTATTTGATTTCTAAGTACAAAGGAATCACTAATAAATGGTGTCTGCTTCTGAAGTATGACCATCTGAAATAATTTATGGTAATTTTCATCTATAGATGAGGCTATCTCTACATAAGTGAATAAAAAGAGATTTTAGTTAAATTGTGTAAAACATTCAATGTGCAGTTACTGTTCCAGTTTTCTGTGACCAAAGACTCACCATTTATTTATATAAAGATTTTCAGGCAATACAATTATCATATCGTAATATCTCACTTTTTTGGAATGATGTAGCTGGAGCCATAAGGATTACCTAGATCGGTGCAGTCCATTTGAAATATAGTGTAAGCCACAGATGCAAAAATACATGTAGTTAAAGATTTTCTAGCAGCCATATTCGGAGATGTAAGAAGAATGACATTAAGTTGGTTTTAATAACGTATTTTATTAAACCACATATATCTGCAAATTATTTCAACATGTAATAAATATAAAACTACAAGTGATCTACATTGCAGCCTCTTTAAAATACTAAGTCTTTGTTTAGACGTAGCACATTTCAAGAGCACAGTAGGCACATGTGGTTAGTGGCTACCTTATAGTACAGTGCAGGGGGAGGTCATGACTTTCTAAAGGAGTAACTGGATAATAACACTGGTCTGATTCACTTTTAGATTTAATAGTATACACTCAATTCCTCCTAAAAACCATTATACCAATAATTTCTTCAGATTTATATCTGTGTGCATGCCACATCTCTGGGTGTGCAAGTGCAATTAAACACAGCTAAGACAATTCATTACTGAATATTTCTGTAAGTACGATATTGGCTCTGGGTTTGCTGTAGATGGCCTCTATCAGTTTAAGAAATGTCCCTTCTATAACAAGTTTCTTAAGTGGTCTGATCATGAAGGGATGCTGGATATTATCAAAAGTTTTTTCTGCATCAATTGAGAGAATCATATGGTCTTTGTTTTTTAATTTGTTTACATGCTGAATTATATTTTTAGATTTACATATATTGAACCAGCCTTAAGATCCTAGGATAAAACCTACTTGGTCATGGTGTATCATTTGATTGATGTGTTGCTGGATTCTGTTTGTTAGGATCTTGTTAAATATTTTTGCATCAATATCCATTAGTGATATCGGTCTATAATTTTTTTTTCTTGTTGGGTCTTTTCCTGGTTTGGGGATTGACGTTTGCTTCATAGAATGTGTTGGGAAGTATTCCTTCTTTTTCTACATTTTGGAAAAGGTTGAGTAATATAGGTACTAGTTCCTCTTTAAAGGTTTGGTAGAATTCTGAGGTGAAGCCATATGGTCCCGAGCTTTTCTTTTTAGGAAGATTTTGTACAGTTGATGTTATTTCAGAACTTGATATAGGCCTGTTGAACATTTCCACTTGATTCTGGCTAAGTCTTGGAAGATGGCGTGCTTCTAAGTATTGGTCAATTTATTTCCTTCAGATTTTCATATTTCTGAGAATAAAGTTTTTTATAACATTCATTGAGGATTTTTTGAATTTCTGAGGAGTCTGTTGTTATTTCCTCTTTACCATTTCTGATTGATGAAATTAGAGATTTTATTCTTTTTTTCCTGATTAGGTAAGCCAGAGGTTTATGTATTTTATTGATCTTTTCCAACAACCAACATTTTCATTTCCACTCAGATCAGGAACCAGGCAAGGTTGCCCACTGTCTCCACTGCTCTTCAACATTGTAATGGAATTTAGCCATCGCAATTAGGGAAGAAAAGGTGATCAAGGGTATCCATATAGGGTTAGAAGAGATCAAACTTTCACTCTTCGCAGATGATATGATTGTATATCTGGAAAACACCAGGGATTCTACTATAAAACTCTTAGAAGTGATCAAGGAATACAGCAGTGTCTCAGGTTACAAAATCAACACTCATAAATCTGTAGCCTTTATGTATACCAACAATAGCTAAGCTGAAAAAACAGTCAAGGACTATTCTGTTCACAGTAGTGCCAAAGTAGATGAAATATTTGGGAGTTTACCTAATAAAAGATGTGAAAGATCTTTATAAAGAGAACTATGAAACTCTAAGAAAAGAAATAGCTGGAGATGTTAACAAATGGAAAAATATACCATGCTTATGGCCGAGAAGAATCAACATTGTTAAAATGTCCATACTACCCAAAGCAATATACAGTTTTAATGAAATCCCTATTAAAGCTACATTATTATACTTTAAAGATCTCAATCAATAATACATCATTTTATATGGAATCAGAAAAAAATATTGAATAACCAAGACATTACTCAGAAATAAAAACAAAACAGGAGGAATCACGCTACCAGACCTTGGAATATACTATAAATCGATAGTGATCAAAACAGCATGATACTGGCACAAGAAAACAAAGAGATAGATATATGGAACAGAATAGAGAACTAAGAGATGAACCCAGCTACTTACCGTTATTTGATCTTGACAAGCCAATAAAAAACATTCATTGGGGAAAAGACTCCCTATTTAACAAATGGTGCTGGGTGAACTGGTTGGCAACCTGTAGAAGACTGAAACTGGACTCACACCTTTCACCATTAACTGTGATAGACTCTCACTGGATTAAAGATTTAAACTTAAGACATGAAACTATAAAAATAGTAGAAGAAAGTGCAGGGAAAACTCTTGAAGGAATCGGCCTGGACGAATATTTTATGAGGAGGACCCCCCTCCCCGGGCAATTGAAGCAGCATCAAAAATACACTAATAGAACCTGATCAAACTAAAAAGCTTCTGCACAGCCAAGAAAACAGTTAGTAAAGCAAACAGACAGCCCTTAGAATGGGAGAAGATATTTGCAGGTGATGTCTCCAACAAAGGTTTAATAACCAGAGTCCACAGAGAACTAAAATGTATTAGCAAGAAAAGAACAAGTGATCCCATCTCAGGTTGGGCAAGGGACTTGAAGAGAAACTTCTCTGAAGAAGACAGGCACATGGCCTACAGACACATGAAAAAATGCTCATCATCCCTAATCATCAGAGAAATGCAAATCACTCACATATTTCTTAATATCTCTATTACTTTGAGATATCATCTAACTCCAGTAAGATTAGCCCACATCACAAAATCCTCAAACCAGAGATGTTTGGCATGGATATGGAGAAAAGGGAACATTTCCACCTTGCTGGTGGGAATGCAAACTAGTACGTTCCTTTTGGAAAGATGTTTGGAGAATACTTAGAGATCTAAAAATAGACTTGCCACTTGATCCTGTAATTCCTCTACTAATTCCTCTACTAGGTATATATTCAGAAGACAAATCACATTATAACAAAGATACTTGTACCAGAATGTTTACTGTAGCCCAATTCATAATTGCTAAGTCATGGAAGAAGCCGAAGTGCCCATCGACCCATGAATGGATTAATAAATTGTGGTATATGTACACCATGGAATATTATGCAGCCTTAAAGAAAGATGGAGATTTTACCTCTTTCATATTTACATGGATGGAGCTGGAGATGATCCCTCTTAGCAAAGTATCTCAAGAATGGAAGAAAAAGTATCCAATGTACTCAGCCTTACTATGAAACTAATTTATAGCTTTCATATGAAAGCCATAACTCAATTATAGCACAAGAATATGGGGAAAGGAGTAAGGGAGGGGAGGGGAGAGGGGAGGAACAGTGGAGGGAGGGTAATTAGTGGGATCACACTTATGGTGCCTCTTAGAAGGGTACAGGTGAAACTTACTAAATGCAGAATATAAATGTCCTAACACAACAATTAAGAAAATGCCATGAAGGCTATGTTAACCATTTTGATGAAAATATTTCAAATTGTATATAAAACCAGCACATTGTACCCCATAATTTCATTAATGTACACAGCTATGATTTAATTTAAAAAGTATAAATTAATAAAATAAAAAATATAACCCACCCAAAAAATATTTCTGTTAAGTAAACTATCATTAAAACAACTTTGCTGAATGTAAGGTTGGCTGGTTTAATAATTAGGCATATTTATAGGATTTCAGGTAATAGTGCAATATAATTTCAAATATGTTTGTGTAGCTTCCTGGTGACATATGTCCCAATCTCTTACTCTGAATTATCTAGGAGCCATTCTTTAACACAATAAATACCAAAGGTAAAATATCTTGATAAAGACACAGAAGCATCATTTCAAACTTCAGATAGAAAGAACCTGTTAATATTACCAGTATGTGTTAAGAAATCACTTAAATACTTTTTGCTGAGTACCCTCTGGTAGTATGCAGAGCTGTCAGGGCTTTATTTAACTCTTTGAAAACAAGGAAGGGAGATATAAGGTAAGGATGAGAATAGGAGAGAAAGGAGGATAAACAAGAGTGAGAACATTTTTAAAACCTTGTCACACTTCAAAATCACTTCATATTAAACAAAAATAGTATTCCCTGCCTCACCCTTGAAAGACTAATTTTATAGAGCTTGGGCCTATCAAGAATTTGTATTTTATTTTATTTATTTATTTTGATTTATTTATTTTTTTTTTTTTTGAGAAAGAGTCTTATTAGATTGCCCTTGGTAGAGTGCCGTGGCATTACAGCTCACAGCAACCTCAAACTCTTGGGCTTAAGCGATTCTCTTGCCTCAGCCTCCCAAATACCTGGGTCTACAGGCCTTCCACAATGCCTGGCTACTTTTTTTTCTTGTAGTTGTCACTATTGTTCAGCAGGCCTGGGCTAGGTTCAAACCTGCCAGCCCCAGTATAGGTGACCAGCACCCTAACCACTGAGCCATGGGTGCTGAGCCATGATTTTTTTTTAATTATTTTTTTTTATTGAATCATAGCTGTGTACATTAATGCAATCATGGGGTACAATGTGATGGTTTTATATATAGGTTGAAATATTTTCATTAAACTGGTTAACATAGCCTTCATGGCATTTTCTTAGTTATTGTGTTAAGACATTTATATTCTACATTTAGTAAGTTTCACCTTTGTGGGGGGATGTGGGGATGGATAAAGTCACACCTATTGGATACAGAGCAGACTGTCTGGTTCAAGGGTACACTTATAACTTTGATTTAATCTGTACAAAAACAAAGTATGTAAATAAAACACATGTACCCCCTTAAAAAAAAAGAAAAAGAAAAGAGAGACCAAAAATTTCTTGACAAATTATATATGTATTTGCAATTTGAGATAAAATTTAAGTAATCAAATGTATAAATTTATAATTTGAGATTAAAGTTTGAATATCAAATATCTTCTCAAAAGAACTGTTAGGGATGGTGACTTTGATTTCAAATTGAAAACATAAACAAAATGATAATAAGCCATGTAGAAAAAATGGGAGAGGAGAAAAATTAATGGGCATGAGACCAATGCACTTTTCCCCAATTTTATAAAATTTGAGCACAACTGAAGACTCAAACAAAGCCTAAAATGAAGCAAAAGGGAAACATAAAATTGGTAACATTGTCAAATTAATTTTAGTTCAAAACAGTTATCCTCATAGAAATGAATAAAAAACTAAAGACAAATCTGATGATTAATTTTCTGGTAATAAAGTTAAGGGTGGAAGAAAACCCAAGTGAATATTTCTTTTAGGATTCATAAACTACCAAGCAAGCAAAAATTACTGTTCACTTGTGCCAACAGATGTTAAATAAAAATAAATTATATCAGTGATGCCTCATTACCTTCTAGTTCGTGTGACGGATCATCATCATTTTTTGCCATCAATATTCTTTTTGTTATCTCCAGCTTCCCTTCATTCTATTTTCTTCTGTTTGCTCCCCATTAGAATTCACTTTTAAAATGTAAAGGCACTAGTGTCAGTATTACACATGTATTTGACCTTCTGTTAATGGCCAACTAGCATTTTGCCCAACAGCCTCTCAAGTACAATCAGACAAGCTGGACAAAAATGCAAAAAAAGAAATACCTTGCAAAGGCATCAGAGAACTGAAAGAGCTTAAGTACTTGAGGCGTCAAGACCCCAGTGAGAAAAATGCAGAGAAGGAAGCCTGAGATTGACACTCTGCTTCTCTCTCTTGCAACATTTGCCAATTGGAAAACTATAGTTGAAAAGCTAAGAAACTGAACAAAAACTGTATGATTGCGAAGGTCAAACATTCTAGTCATCATAAATCTCTTGTGATAGGAAAATTGTAGTTCAAAATCCACAACTGAAAACCAGGTGCTGTAAAATACCCAGAAATTTCGTTGGAATACCTGAAGAGGTACACCTTAACAACAGAGGAAAACTGGAAAGAAACCAGTCCGCTCAAATATTGAAGTCGAGCTTTAAATCAGTTAACTCCCAATTGGCTTGAAGTGATCTTCCCTCAAGATAATTGCCTGCCAAACTTTAAAATATACATGTACACATATTCCCCAATTAAAATACTTCCACATCATGTGAAAAGCATTTTTAAAAGCAATGATTTACAGTTGTAGCCATAAACAATTCTATTTTGACGTAACACATAAATATTTTTCAGGTTCCTAAAAGTTAGATCACCTTCATGATTGACAAGCCTATCAAAAATATCCATCATCCTTAAATTTTTAAGTTTGTTCAATAACAAGATTTTCAGTATCTTTTAGTGAAAATTTTATGGAAAAGATACTGTGAATATCTCCACATTTAAAAATACTAAATAAAAAATTATATATATATAATTTTTTTGCCATGAAAATATAATTTGCTTTCCTTTAGAGTTCTCCTATCCTCAAATTTGCTAGCAATAATGCCATCCTTTCAATTTGCTTCCCTGCTTTCTATATGTTTAGAAAACTTCAAACCATTTAACACATGGACACATTCATATTTAAGTGTTCAGGCTTACCAGTGTAAATACACAAATAAACAGTGTAATACACAAATAGTTAGGGTAGCAATTATTTCTCCATCGTCAGCCTCAACAAGGTTTCTCAACTTAGTAATAAGGAAATTCCTACTAGGGTGAAATTTGTATTCTAATCCCTACAGGGAGAAAATGAAAAGCAAACCATCTCTGTTACTTTAAAAATATTTTTCTAACTTGTATAATTTACTAAAATTCTACTATTACACAGAATTATTTTTATATTATTTACTTGTCTGGTTTGACTGCTGTGGTGATTGTTGCCAGCTAAATTAAAAAATGATTCAGTAATGAGAGCTGAATATTTGAATTGTTTATATGCAATTCTATCCCGAACATAAACACCAAAAAATATGTATATATTCATTGTCATTCCAACACTCAGATGAGCACATATTTTAGGTAGGGGGCTTATTCAGTTATGACATTGTCTTTGAAAGCTTGCACAGAAAAGGATTGTTGGTAACTTTTTTTTTTTTTTTTGTAGAGACAGAGTCTCACTTTATCACCCTCGGTAGAGTGCCGTGGCATCACACAGCTCACAGCAACCTCCAACTCCTGGGCTTAAGTGATTCTCTTGCCTCAGCCTCCCGAGTAGCTGGCACCTGCCACAACGCCCGGCTATTTTTTGTTGCAGCTTGGCCGGGGCTGGGTTTGAACTTGCCACCCTCAGTATATGGGGCCAGCACCCTACTCACTGAGCTATAGTTGCTGCCCGTAATTCTGTTTTTAATTTCTATAGAAAGGTCTGTGTCCATGCTATTTTTCATAATGATGTTCCAATCTACATTCCAATCAACAGCACACAACAGTTCCCTTCTCTCCACAAACTTGCCAACATTGTTTATCTTTTGACTTTGATTAACAGCCATCCTAAAAAATGTGCAGTGATACCTCATAGTGGTTTTGATTTGTGTTTCCCAGATACTTAGTGATGTTGAACACTTTTTCAGACACCTGTTGGCTGTTTTTATGTCTTCTTCAGAGCAATGTCTTTTCAGGTCTTCTGTACATATTTTAAATCGGGTTATTTGGGCCTGGCATGGTGGCTCATGCTGTAATCCCAGCACTCTGGGAGGCCAAGGGGGATGGACTGCCTAAGTTCACAGATTTTTGTCTGTTGATTCTGTGCTTTTCAAATTTACTAAATTCATTTCTTAGTTCTAACAGGACTTTTCAAGGAATCTTTGAGAATTTTTAGGTATAGGATTGCATCATCTGGAAGTAGGGATAATTTTACTTCTTTCTTTTTCACTCAGCAATACCTTTAGTTGTTTTCCTTGTTTAATTGTTCTTGCTATTATATCTAGCACTATGCTGCGTGGAAGTGGTGAGAGTGCATCCTTGTCTTTCACAGATCTTAGCAGAAAAACTTTCCACTTTCTCAATTCAAGTTTAGCTGTGGGTTTTTCATAAATGACCATTATTATTGTGAACTTTGCTCCTGTACCTAAATTGTTCAGAGTTTTGTTGTTTTTTTTTTTAATCAAACAGTGTGAATGGCATTTGACAAAGTCCAACATCCTTTCTTGATTAAATGGGATATATATAATGGGATATATTATGTATGTTAAACCAGGACCAATGCCAAGGATAAATCTCACTTGATCATGATGTATAATCTTTGTGATATAATGTTGGATTTGGCTTGCTAGTATTTCACTAAGGATTTTTGCATCAGTGTTCATCAGAGAAATTGGCCTATGGTTTTCTTTGTGTGATATTGTTGTTTGGCTTATGTATGAAGACGATGTTGGTATCATAAAATGTGCTTGCAGGGGTCCCTGCTATCTTTCTTTTTTTTTCAGATGAATGTAGTAAATACTGCTATTAATTCCTCTTTGAATCTTTGGTAAAATTCAGCTGTAAAGCCATCTGGTCTGGTTTTCCTTTTTTTGGTAGGTTTGTGATTACTAGTATTTGTTTACTCATTTTTTGTCTGGCTGATCTGTTCATAGTTGAAAATTGAACACAAAATCCACTACTATTATTTTATTGCTATCTATTTCTCCCTTTATGTTCATTAACATTTGATCTATGTGCGTAGGTGCTTTGATGTTGGGTGCACATATATAATATTTACAATGGTTATTCATCTGGATGAATTGACCTCTTTACCATTCATAATCACCTTCTCTGTCTCTTGTAAAAGCTTTAGAGTTGAAGTCTATTCTGCCATAAACATAAGCATAGCCCCCTCTGCTCTCTTTTGAGACTCACCTGGAGTATCTTCTTCATTCATTTCACTTTCGACCTATGTGTGCCCTTAAAGCTTAAGTGAATGAATTCCTTGCAGGTAGGATATAGTTGGATCTTATTTTTATAGCCACTCAACTACTCTATTTTGATTGAAGAATTTAATCCATTCATATTAAAGGTTATTATTGATAGGTAAACACTTATTACTGACATTTTGTTATTTCTTTTGTGGTTATTGTGCTGCCTGTTTCCCCTTTCTTCCTCTCAGTGATTTGATAATTTTTCAGGTAATGCTAAGCTTTGGTTCCCTACTTTTTATTATCTGTATATCTGCAATAAGTTATTATATTGTGTTTGCCATGAGGCTTACATAAAACATCTTAGAAATATAATCCAATATTTTGAGCTGATAAAAACTTAACTTCTAGAGAAGGGGCAAGATGGCCAACTAGGAGCAGCTCCCGAGAGAGGCCTCTGACCAAGGAGAAGGATACCGTACAGAAAATGCCCAATTGAGCTGAAGATTGGGAGCCCAGCCGAGAGAGAAGTGATAGCTGCAGATCACCTCTACTGAGGCAAGCTACGACTCCAAGAAAGCAAGCTTCAGGTACAAAATTCATTTGAAACGAAAAGCATCCATCCCCTCCCCCAAGAAAGCAGTGGTCTTTTTTGCTTTCTGTTTCCTTTCTTTTCTTCTCTTCGTCCACTTCTGTGGGCTTTCTACAGATGAACAGTGAACTGTGGACCTCCTGTCCCACCCCATGGGAAAACGCTGTGGGAAGTGGGGATTACTTCCCCGCTGTGACTCTGAACACTCTCTGCTAGGTAAAAAATTTGAACTAAAGTTTTCCCAACCATTCTGAACTTCCAGTATGCCCTTTCCCCCTTACCTGATGAACCCGAAGCCTAACCCCTGCTGAGACTGTAGGAGGAGGTTCTCGAGCAGCACCTCCCCTCTCTGTGTGCTAGACCAAGTGCCTCACCCTGCAAAGGACTCCAGGGGCCACACCGAGCCACCCCCTCCACAATGACCAACCACAGCCAGGAACCATAGTGTTCAATCCTACTGAGGGTTGCTCTGGCTCAGCACCAAGGCCCACCCCACCTCAGGGGCAGCAGCAGGCGGGAGCGACTGCACCGTAGGCTGCACAGCCTCAGGACCCAGGCCCATCCCACTCCAGGGGCTGCAGCAGGCGGGACCGACTCCACTACCGGGAGTGCTGTCTCGGGACTCAGGTTCGCCTTCTGCCCGTGACCCCTGCAGACATGAGAGACCCCACTGGGAGTTGCGCCACCGTGGCACTCAGGTCCGCCCCACCCCAGAGACACCGGTGGGCATGAGCAACCCGCCACAGGCCGTGCTTTCTCAGCACCCAGGCCCACCCAACTCCAGGGGCTGCGGCAGGCAGGAGTGACCCCGCCGTAAGCTGTGCCACCCCAGGACCCATGTCCGTCTCCTGCCTGTGACCCCGGTGGATGTGAGAGACCCTGCCAGGAGGTGCGCCGCCACAATACACAAGCCCGCCCCAGTCCAAGGACTCCTGCAAACACACAGGACTCCGCTGCCACACTGCCAAGACCCTCAGCCTGCCTTGGCCAGTGCTGCCCCAGCCAGGATCTCTGGTAGCTGCACAACCCGCATCCTCCCTGAAGTGACTTCCCTGGTTCCTCACTGGCCCGTCCATCTGCCCAGGGACTTGGGAAGTCATGTGACCCC